>JAJEKV010000016.1:12802091-12950032 GCA_021234155.1 Isoetes taiwanensis | reverse complement strand
CGAGTCAGTATTGCTAAAAGCTTCTTGAACATATAGGGTTGTACTTTAAAATTCATAGTAGATGTACTAATTCCAATAGGTAAACTCTTTTGAAAGCAGGTAGTAGGTATAAGTAGGTTCCTTATGGATAGTGTACTTTTAGAAATAGTAATATGTGTGAGTAAACCTCATGCATAGATGATACTGGAATTAGTAATAGGCATGAGAAAGCTCCTGTGGTTGTTCAATGGATGTTAAGCAATGTGAAAGCTTGAACATATAGGGGTTGTACTTTAAAATTCATAGTAGATGTACTAAGTCTCCAATAGGTAATACTTTGAAAGTAGTAGTAGGTATGAATAAGCCCCAATATATGATGGATGGGTCTAACTGAAGTATTCCTGAGTCCCAGCCCTCACGAGGAATGATATTTGAGACTTTGGAGTTGATAGTAGGAATGATACTTTGAAATTTGTAGTAGATGATTAAGTTCCCCTATGTAGACTGCTGGTGGGCCCAAATCAGAGCGAAGCTCCTACCGGAAGGCCGAGGTCGGTGCCGAGAATAATCCCAAGCATGCCCAAATCGAGGTGCAGGGCTCCGGAGGGGCCGAGCCGAGGAAGGATGCAAATGTAAAAGGTCGCGGTGGGCTCCACCGAGGCGGAAATTGGAGGGGCCGGAAATGCAGGAATGGATGCAAAAGAAAAAGGGGCCCTATTGCTGTAACTAATGTAACTCACCCCCATCTACCTACCGCGGGTGCCACTTCTGGGCGTGATCCGACAAGTTCTAATCAAAACACGCCACACGGGCGCCATCCTAGCCTCTTGAACTAATTATCAAAATTTTATGTTGTATGGTGGATTCAACTCGCCTAGGCCCCCATACCCCCAATCCCAACCACTAAGCCGCTATATCGTCGTAACAGGGAAGTCCATGCTTAGTTAAGGCCGGGCAATGGAAATTCCTTTGGTTAATTAAAAACCTTAATGATCCTAGAACCTTTCTAGAATGTTCCTAGAATGGAAGCCAGAGAGAAGAGGAAAGATAGAGGGAAAAGAGAGAGAGAGAGAGAGAGAGAGAGAGAGAGAGATAAGAGAGGCTGAGACAAGAGAGGAGAGAGGAGGAGAGAGAAGAGGGGAGGGGAGGAGGAGCAGAGTGAGAGAGAGAGAGGGAAGAGAGAGGGCAAAAAGAAGAGAGGAGAGAGAAGCGAAGAGAGAAAGAGGAGAGAGAATAGGGGAGGGAGGAGAGAGAGAAAGAGAAAGGGAGAGAGAGAGAGAGAGAGAGAGAGGGGAGAGAGGATAGACAAAGAGAGAGGAGAGAGAAAGAGAGGAGGGAGGAGAGAGAGAGAGAGTAGAGAGGAGAGAGAAGAGAGAAAGTTGATTCAACAATACCAACACACCAACATTAGGAGAGAGGGAGAAACAGAGAGAGAGGAGGAGAGATAGGAGAGAGGGAAGGAAAGAGGGGAGAGAGAGAGAGAGAGAGAGAGAGAGAGAGAGAGAGAGAAGGAGAGAGAGAGAGAGAGAGAGAGAGAGAGAGGGAAAGAAGAGAGAAGAGAGAGGAGAGAGAGGGAGGTGAGAGAGAGGAGGAGAGAGAGGAGAGAGGAGAGAGGAGAGTCGAAAAGAGAGAGAGGAAGAAGAGAGAGAGGAGAGAGAGGAGAGAGAGAGGAGAGACAAGGAGAGGAGATAGGGAAGAAAGAGGAGAGAGAAAGAGAGGAGGGAGAAGAGAGAGAGAGGAATAGAAAGAGAGAGAAAGATAGACAAAGAGAGAGGCCAGGGAGAGAAGAGATAGAAGACAAGAGGAGAGAGGAAAGAGAAGAGAGAGAGAGATATGAGAGAGGAGAGAGAAGAGGGATGAGAGAGGGAAGGAGAAGGGAGAGGAGAAGAGAGAGGAGAGAGGAGAGGAAGGAGAGAGAGAATACAGAGGGGAGAAACAGAGGATAGAGAAGAGAGAGGAAAAAAAAGTAAATCAATGAGGGTCTGGGAGGGGAAGGAAGAGAGAGAAGAGAGAGAGAGAAAAGAGAGAGGAAAGAGAGGAGAGGAGTGAAATGAGAGAGAGGAGAATAGAGAGGAGAGAGATAGGAGAGAGATAGGAGAGGAGAAGAGAGGGAAGGAGACGGGAGAGAGGGAAAGAAAAGAGAGGAGAGAGAAGAAGACAAGAAGGAAAACAAAAAGAGAGGAAAGAAGAGATGGGGAGAGAGGAGAGAGATGAAGGGAGACAGAAAAGAGGGTTAAGACAGAGAGAGGGGAGAACAGGAGAGAGAGGAGGAGACAGGAGAGAGAGAAGGAAAAATGGAGGAGAAAGAGAGAGAGGAAGAGACTGGGGTTGAAAGAGAGAGAGAGGAGAGAGGGAGGAGGAGAGAGAAGAGGGAAAGGGGCAGAGAGAGGGGAGAGAGAGAGATGAGAGAAAAGGGTAAGAGAGAGAAGAGGAGGAGCAGGAGAGGAGGGAGGGAGAGGGAGAGGGATAGAGGAGAGAGGAAGAGAGAGAGGAGAGACAAAGAGAGGAGGAAAGAAGGAGGAGAGAAATGGTGAAGTTGAGAGGGAGAGTGAAGCTTAAATAGTAGGCCTTTCGTGATAGTACTTACAATTATAACAAGGTGAGAACTCTCTTGCACGGGTGCCATAATAGACGTGGTAAAAAGTCCTCATGGGCATGTATGTGGTGCAATTTGGTTGCATGTAAATATGCCCTCATGGGTTATTGAGCAATGGACTCCTCATGAGTGATACTTTAAAGTAGTAGGTGTGGGTAACCTCCCAATGAGTGATAGCTGAGGACTCTGAGTTGATAGTAGGTGTGAGCAACCCTGAAATGGAATGATACTTTGAAACTGGTAACAATGTGACTAAGGTCCTCTATGTGTGATGGATGAAACCAGCAGCCGAGGATGTTCAAACTGAGGCGAGACTCTGGGAGGGGCCGAGCTGAGGAAGGGTGCAAAAAGGCACATGGTGGCTAACTGAGGCGAGGCTGGCCTGGCGTATTGAAAGCCGAGGAAGAGTTAAAAGAAAAGGCCCTTTCTAGTCTAATATAATAAGAAAATAGCCCGTGAGTGAGTGAGTATTCCCCATCCGACGGTGGGAGGATGCGCCACGTGGCTTGACCAGTGCTGCCTGCGGCCTGGCCTCTCAAAAGCTCCCAAGTTTGGTGACAAATTTTGCCTACCTAGGACTTTAACCTCGACATTGCCCCAAACCCCCACCCTTACCACTAGACCAACCAAATTTCTTGGAAACAATAGAAGTCTATGCTTAGTTAAGGTCACCTAATTAATTGCTGATACTCTAGGATGTTCTAGAATGTTCTAGAATCTTTTGTAATGTCCTCAGAATGTTCCAGATGCTCAAGAGTAAGCACCCTACCTAAATAAAAATTTCAAATTAAAATAGAAGTTTTTTGAACTTAAAATGTCAAATAGAATGTTATGGAATGTCTCAGTAAGCACTGCCTAAAAATAGAAAGTTTCACTTCTAAAAATAGAAAAGTTTTTTTAAACAAGCCAAAGAATGTCTTAGAATGTTTCAGATGCTCATGGATAAGCACCAACATAAATAGAAAGTTTCAATTTAAAAATAGAAAGTTTTGAAATTTTGCAAATGCACCTTAGTCTGTAAAAAATAGAAAGTTTTAATCTAAAAATAGAAAGCTCTATTAAACTTAAAAAACTCAAATAGAATGTCCTAGAATGTTTCCGTGATGCTCTAGTGGCAAGCATCTCACCAAAAATAGAAAAGCATAGTAGTTCAAGAATGTAAAAGCTCTTGCTAAAACTTGCAAAAACTCAAAATAGAATGTCTCCCAGAAAGTGTTCCAAATGCCATGTGGCAAACCACCTATGCCTAAGCACTTCGCCCAAAAGCAGAAAGTTTCTTCAACCTTGCAAAATGCTCAAAATAGAACATTTGGAATCAGTGAAAAGAGGGTAAGTGATGGTGTGTTTCATGGGTGATACTTGAGAGGAGAGGAGATATAGAGGGAGAGAGAGAGAGAGAGAAATAGAGAAGAGAGAGAAAGGTGAGGAGAGGGGAGAAATAGGAGAGAGAGAGGAGAGAAATAGGGAGATAGAGAACAGAGAGATGTGTGGAGAGAGAGAGAGACAGGAGGTAGAGAGAGGAGAAACAGAGAGAGAGTATAGAGATGAGATGTGAGAGGGAGAAACAGAGAGAGAGGAGAGAGATAGGAGAGAGAGAGGAGAGAGGAGGAGAGGAGAGAGGAGAGAGAGAAGAGAGAGGAGAGGGAGGAGAGAGAGGAGGAGGAGAGGAGAGAGATAAGAGAGAGAGAGGGAGAGAGGAGAGAGAGGAGAGGAGAGAGGGAGAGAGAGAAGAGAGGAGAGGGGAGAGAGAGGAGAGAGGGGAGAGAGAGAAGAGGAGGAGGTAGAGAGGAGCAGGAGAAGGAGAGGGGAGAGAGGGAGAGAGGGAAAGGAAGGAGATGAGGAGAGAGGAGAGAGAGGAGAGAGAAGAGAGAGGAAGAGTGAGAGAGAGAGAGAGAAATGAGAGAGGAGAGAAAGATAGAGAGGAGAGAGAAGGACATGGGAGGAGAGAGAAGAGAGAGAAGAAGGATGGAAGAGAGAGGAGAGAGAGCAAGGAGAGAGGAAAGACTAGATAAGAGGAGAGAGAACAGGAAGACGCAGGAGATGCTGGCATAGACCGAGAAATGGCAGAGAGAGAGAGGGAGAGAGAGAGGAGAGAGGAGAGGAGATATAGGGAAGAAAGGAGAGAGAGAGAGGAGTGGGAGAGAGGAGGAGAGGAGAGAGAGAGAGAGAGATGTGATTTTCACTGTGAGCACAGCTTCGGAGAGAGAGGAAATGGAAAGGGAGGAGGAGAAAAGGTAGAGAGAGAAAGGAGAGACAGGAGAGAAACAGGAGATGAAAGAGAGGAGAGATAGGAGACAGAGAGGAAAGAGAGGGAGAGAGACAGGAGAGAGAGGAGAGAGAGAGAGGAGAGGAGAGAGAGAGAGGAGAGAGAGGAGAGAGATAGGAGAGAGAGAGAGAGAGACAGGAAGAGGAGACATAAGGACAGAGAGAGGAGAGGAGGAGAGAGAGAGGAGAGAGAGAGGAGAGGAGAGGAGAAAGGAGACAGGTGGAGAGGAGAGAAGAGAGAGAGGAGGAGAAAGAGGAGAGGAGTTATATATATAGGAAAGAGGAGGAGGAGGGAAGAGGGAAGAGAGAGGAGAGAGAAGAGAGAAAGGAAGAGGGAAGAGAGAGGGAGAAAGAGGAGGGAAAAGAAGAGAGATGAGAGAGAGAGGAGAGAAGAGAGGGGAAGAGGGGAGAGAAGAGAGAAGAGAGAAGAGGTGTTGAGAGGAGGAGAGGAGAAAGATGTAGAGAGAGAGAGAAGGAGCATGGGAGGAGAGATGGAAAGAGTATATAATAAAGATATATAAAACACAGAGATATAAGAGACAGAGGGAGAGGGGAGAGAGAGAAGAGATAAAGAGAGAGAAAGGAGGAAGAAAGAGAGGAGGAGATATAAAACAGAGAAAAGAAAAGAGGGAAGAGAGAGAGAGGGGGAAAGAAGAGAGATTATATATATAAAACAGAAAAGAGAGAGAAAGGTAGAGAGAGAGGAGAAAGAGAGAGAGGAGAGAAATAGGAGATAGAGAACAGGAGATGGGAGAGAGGAGAGAGATAGGAGGATGAGAGAGGGAGGAAACAGGAGATGGAGAGAGCAGAGGAGGAGAGAGAGAGTAAAGAGAGGGAGAGAGAGTGGAGAGGGAGGAGAAAGGAGGAGAGAGAAATATATAAAGAGGAGGGAAAGAGAGGAGAGGAAGAGAAGAGGGAAGAGAGGAAGAAGAGAGAAGAGTTATATATATAGAGGAGAGAGAAGAGAGGGAAGAGGGAGAGAAGAGAGAGAAAGAGAGAGAGAAATACAGAGGAGAGAGAAAGATAGAGAGAGAGAAGGAGCATGAGAGAGAAGAGAGAGAAGAAGGATGGAAGAGAGAGAGCAAAGAGAGAGAGGAGACAAAGAAGAGAGAGGAGAGAGAAGAGAGAATATCTGAGAGGATGTAGAAGAGAAAAGAGAGAGAAAGGAGATGAGGAAGAGAGAGGAGAGAGGAGAGGGAGGAAAAGAGGGAAGGAGGATAAAGCAGGCTGGGTGCCCAAACCGAAAGGCATGGGTTGGTCCATCGAGGTCACGAGCCGAGGAATGAGCCCTTCTAATATAATAAAAGAACAGCGTCTGTGATGATGGAGTAAGTCCGCCCCATCGACGGTTATGAGGTGGCGCCACGCGGGCCATCTCGGCTGCCCGGGGCCTTGGCCCTCAGTTTCAGGACAAAATTTTTGCTTTACCACGCGACCAACCCCATACTGCCTCAAACCCCACCCTACCACTAGACCAACTACCTCTTGAAAAAATAGGAACTCCATGTTTAGTTATACTGGGTCTAATTAATTCAAGGATACTTGTGATGTTCTAGAACACGAGAATCTTTGGAATGTCCTAGAATGTTCCAGATGCTCATGAGTAAGCACCTCAATAAAAATAGAAAGTTTTAAAAATAAGTTTTTTTGAAACTTTGCAAACGCCAAAATAGAATATTGTGGACGTTCTGTGTGCTTATGGGTAAGAATTTCAACAAAATAGAAAGTCACCAAAGAAAGTTTTAAACTTTGCAAATGCTCAAAGAGAATGGACTCCAAATGCTCATGGGTAAGCACCTCGCCTAAAATAGAAAGCCTAAACAAAAGAATGTCTGGAATGTTCCAATACGGTAAGCACTCACTTAAAAATAAAAGTTTCCTTATCCAAAAGAAGCTCGAAACTTTGCAAATGCTCAAAATAGAATGTCAGAATGTGTGCCTGCGGGTAAGCACCTCACTAAAAATAGAAAGTTTTTGAAACTTGTGTACTCAAAATAGAATATTGTGGAATGTCCTGTGCTCATGGTAAGCACCCCAGTCTAAAATAGAAAGCCTAGTCTCAAAATAATAGAAAGTTTTAGACTGTGAATGCTCAAAGAGAATGTTCGAATGCTAATAGAAAAGTTTTGAAACTTTGCAAATACTCAAAAATAGAATGTTGTGGGACGTTGTGTGCTCATGGGTAAAGCACCCCGCCTAAAAATAGAAAGTTTTAGTCTAAAAATAGAAAGTTTGCTTAAACTTTGTAAAACTCAAATAGAATACTGTCTTAGAGTTGCCCAGGATGTCGAAAGGGTCTCAGTCTAAAAATAAGTACGGTAGTTCAAAACAAATTGAAATTGTAGTAAGTGTGATGGGTATGATTGGTGTGTGTAAGCCTGCATGGAAGACACTTGAGAATTGATACTAGAATTTGGTACGGTGAGGGTGGTAGATGGCCCCCATGGGCATGTGTGAGTATAATAATTATGAATAAGTTACTCTGCAGGTACTATGGCAAGCACCACTAAAAATAGAAAGTTTCAGCTTTTAAAATAGAAAGTTTTTAAGTCTTGCAACATCAAATAGGGAATGTTTGGAATGCTCAGAAAGCTCAACACTTAATCCAAAAATAAAGTTTTTAAAAACTGCAAATGCTCAAAATAGAATGTTCTAATGCTGCAGATGCTCAAAGGTAAGCACCCGCCTAAAAATAGAAAGTTTTAGTCTAAAATAGAAAGTTTGTTAAACTTTAAAAACTCAAATAGAATGTCTCAGGAGAATGTTCCAGATGTCAGTGGTACATCTCACTTAAAAATAGAAAGTTTCAATCTAAAAATAGAAAGTAGAGAGAGGAGCGAAGAGATGAGAGAGCCTAAGAGAGAGAGGGAAAAGAGAGAGAGAAAGATAGAGAGAGAGGAGAAATAGAGAGAGAGGAGAGAGATAGGGGAGAGAAGCGAAAAACCTGGAAGATGAAGGAAAAAAGGGGAGAGAGAGAGGGGAGAGACAAAAAAGAGGAGAGAGAGGGAGAGAGAGAGAGAAGAGAGAAAGGAGAGAGGAAGAGGGAGGAGGAGAGGAGAGAGAAGAGAGGAGGGACTGAGAAGAGAGAGAAGAGAGAGGGATGAGAGGGCTGAAATAGAGAGAGAGGAGAGATATGAGAGAGGAAAGAAGAGGAGAGAGAAAGAGAGGAGGGGAGAGAAGAGAGGGAGAGAGGAAAGAGAAGATGTAAAGGGGAGACAGAGAGATAGAGAGAGAGAGGAAACAGAGAGAAGGAGGAAAGAGAGAGGTGAGGGAAGACAGAGGAGGAGGAAGAGGAGAAAAGGGAGAAGAGGAGAGAGAAGAGATGGTGAGAGAAGAGGGGAGAGGAGAGAGGGGAGAGAGGAGGAGAGAGATGGGGAGAGAGGAGAGAGAGGAGGAGGAAGAGAAAGGAGAGAGGGAAGAGAGACTAGGGAGAAGAGAGAGAGAGAGGAATAGAAGAAAAGAAGAATTGACATACTTTAGAATTGGTAGAGGTAGATGTGGCCTCATGGGCACAAAAGAGTGTGCTACCCAAGTGAATGATACTTTGTTGGCAAGGAATATCAGAGGGCTGAGTAGTATGTGTGAATAAGACCGTGAAAATGCCCTGAAGTCCAGAGGTGAGTAAGATCTCATAGGTGATACTTGGAATTGCAGTATTCTCCTCATGAGTAATACTTGCACTGCAGAAGGCAAGTGTGTATATGGACTTAGAGCCCGTGAGTGAGTCTGCTCACCGCGGAGTGAGTATTCTACCGACCCATCGGGCGGGGTGGAGGACAGCCACGCGGGCACGACCTGCCTCTTTTTCCCCACCCACCAAACCTTTGCGGTGGGGGATTCAACCCTGGACCTTGCCTCCCCCAACCCCCATCCTTACCACTGTACAAGCATTGGTTTCTTGAAAAATGGAAGTTCACACATAGCTATGGGTGAGGGCCAAATAATCAAAGGATGCTCCGTGGATGTTCTGGGGATGTTCTAGATGGTTCTAGAAGCTTCTCTAGAAACTTCTAGAATGTCTCCTCGATTTTCTAGAAACTTTGCAATGTCATGGAATGTTCAATCTTCTAGGAATGTCTAAAATAGAAAGTTTTTGTGAACTTTGCAAACAATGCAAGGATGCTCTAGGATGTTCCAGAGTAGCTCTATAAGTTTCTAGAATGCCCTAGAATCTTTTAGGAATGTCTAAAATAGAAAGTTTTGTGGAACTTTGTGGCAATTCGAGGATGTCGAGACGTTTTGTGATGCTCTAGATGGCTCCGGTAATGTCTGCCAGGAATGTCCTAGAATCTTCTAGAACCCTCTAAAATCTTCAAGAATCTCTAGAATGTCTAAAATAGAATTTTGAAACCTACAAATGGTCAAAATAGAATGTTCGGAATGCCCAGATGTTTCCGCCTGGAGCTAAGCACCCCAATAAAAATAGAAAGTACCGCATTTAAACAGGCCAAAAGTTTGTAGGAATTTATAATAGAATATTCTAGAATGTTCTGTGTTTCAATGTCTCCCAGGCTCCGGCAAGCATGTCAATAGGAAATAGAAAGTCGGTGGAATTTTGCAAAATAACGAGCATGCTCCAAGACAGTTCCAGAGCAGGGAATAGAATGTTCTAGAATCTTCTAGAATGACTAAAAATAGAAAGTTTCAGGAACTTTGTAAACAATTCAAGGATGCCGTAGGGATGTTGTAGGATGTTCCAGATGGGTCCGTAATGTTGTAGAATGTCCTAGAAATCTTCTAGAATACCTCAGGAAACGTCTAAAAAATAGAATTTTTGAACTCAAAATGCTAGGAGGAGGAGAGAGAGGAGAGTTGAGAGAGAAGAGAGAGAGGAGAGATGGAAGAGAGAGGAGTGGAAAGAAGAGGAGATGGAAGAGAGAGAAAGAAAGAAGAGAGAGAAAGACAGAGAAAGAGGGGAGAAAAGAAGAGAGAAATGGAGCAAGACATGAAAAAAGGCTAGAAATGTTCTAGAACAAAGCTGAGAGAGAAGAGAGGAAAGATGAGGGAGAAAGATGGCAGAGGAGAGAGAGAGAAGAGGAGGGAGAGAGAGAGTAATGGTGGGGGAGAGAGAAGAGAGAAAGGGGAGAGAGAGAGTGAGAGAGGAGAGAGGAGAGACAAAAGAGAGGAGAGAGGAGAGAGAGAGGAGAGGAGTGGGAGAAAGAAGAGAGGGGAGGCAAAAGAGAGACAGGGAGAGGGGAGAGAGGAAGAGAGAGAGACAAAGAGAGAGGAGAGAGAGAAAGAGAGGAGGGAGAGAGAGAGAGGACAAGCAGAGAGGAGAGAGAAGAGGAGAGGGGAGAGAGAGAGGGAGGAAAGAAGACAAGAGGAGTAAGAGGAGAGAAGGAGAGAGGGGAGAGAGAGGAGAAAGAAAAAGAGAAAGGGGTAGAGGGAAGAGAGGAGAGAGAGAAAAAGAAAGGAGAGAGGGGAGAAATAGAGAGAGAAGAGAGAAATAGGGAGAAAGAAGGAAAAGGAGGGAGAGAGAGGAAAGAGAGGAGAGAGAAGAGAGGAATAGGAGATGTAAGAGAGGAGAGAGAGAGAGAGAGAGAAGAGAGAGAGAAGGAGAGAAGACAAGAGAGGGGAAGAGAAAGAAAGAGAAGAGAGAGAGAGGAGGGAGAAGAGATAGGAGAGGACAAAGAGGAGAGCGTGGAGTCCTCATGATAAACATGATAAAAAGTCCTCATGGGTGTAGAATGTGGTATAGGTCCTCATGGTTGTATATGTGAGCATGCTAATGGCGGATGGTAAAGACGAGAAGGACAAAAGGAGAGAGAGAGAAGAGAGAAGAGGAGAGGAGAGAAGAAGGAGAGGGAAGAGAGGAGAGGAGAGAGAGGAGGAGGAGACAGAAGAGAGAACAGAGAGCATAGAGAAGGGGAAAGGAAACAAAAGAGAGGAGGAGAGAAGAGAGATGAGAGGAGGGAGAGAGAGGAGGAGAGGGAGAGAGATAAGAGAGGAGGAGGAGAGGAGAGAAGAGAGAAAGGAAGAGGAAGAGAGAGGAGAGAAAGGGGAAAGAAGAGAGATGATAGAGGAGAGAAGAGAGGGAAGAGGGAGAGAAGAGAGAGAGAGAGAGAGAGAGAAAGATAGAGAGAGAGAAGGAGCAAGGGAGGAGAGAGAAGAAGGATGGAAGAGAGAGGAGAGAGAGCAAGAGAAGAGAGGGAGAGAATAGAGACAGAGAGGGAGACAGAGAGGGGAGAAATAGAGAGAGAGGAGAGAGGACAGAGAGAGAGAGGAGAGGAGAGAGGAGAGGAGAGAGGAGGAGAGAGAGAAGAGGAGAGAGAGAGAGAGAGAGAGAAGAGAGATAGGGAGAGAGAGGAGAGAAACAGAAAGAGAGAGAAAGGTAGAGAGAGAGGAGAAATAGAGAGAGAGGAGAACAGGAGGAGGTAGAGAGGAGAGAGATAGGACAGGGAGAGAGGGAGAAACAGAGAGAGAGGAGGAGAGATAGGAGAGAGAGAGGATGAGGAGAGAGGAGAGGAGGAGAGAGAGAGGAAAGAGGAGGAGAGAGAGGAGAGAGATAGGAGAGAGGAGAGATAGGAAACAGGAGAGAGATAGAGAGAGGAGAGTAAGGAGAGGGGAGGAGAGGAGATAGGAGAGAGAGGAGAGAGAGAGAAGAGGAGAGGGAGGGAGAAAGAGGAGAGAGGAGAGAGAGAGAAGAGAGGGAGAGGAGGGAAGAGAGGGAAGAGGAAGAGAGGAGAGAGAGAAGAGAAGCAAGGAGGGGAGGGGAGAGAGAGGGGGAAAGAAGACAATAGATGAGAGAGAGAAATAGGAGAGGGTGAGGAGGAGGAGAAAGATAGAGAGAGAGAGAGAAGGAGCAAGGAGGAGAGAGAAGAGAGAGAAGAAGATGGAAGAGAGGAGGAGAGTATAGAGCAAGGAGAGAGGAGAGACAAACAAGGAGAGAGGAGAGAGACAGAGGACGAGGGAGAGGGAGAGAGAGAAGATAGAGAGGGAAACAAAAGAGAGAGAGAGAAGAGAGAGGAGACAGTGAGAGAGAGGAGGAGAGAGAGGAGAGGGAGAGAGGAGAAGAGAGAGAGAGGAGGAAGAGAGAGGAGAGAAGAGAAAAGAGGGAAGAGAGGAGAGAGAAGAAAAGAAAAAGGAAAGAAGAGAGATGAGTGAGAGGAGAGAGAAGAGAGAGGGAAGGAGGAGAGAAGAGAGAGAGAGATAGAGAGAAAAGAGGGGTACAGGAGAGAAGGAGCATGGGAGGAGAGAGAGGAAAGAGAGGAGGTAGCAGACAAAGAGAGAGGAGAGAGAGCAAGGAGAGAGAGAGAGGAGAGAGAACAGAGACAGAGGGAGAGATAGAGAGAGGGCGGAAACAGAGAGAGAGGAGACAGGAGAGAGAGGAGAGGAGGAGAGGAGAGGAGAGAGAGAGAGGAGAGAGAGAGAGTAGAGAGAAGAGAGATAGAGAGAGAGGAGGAGAGAGAAATAAGAGAGAAGGAAAGGCAGAGAGAGAGGAGAAACAGAGAGGAGGAGAGAAACAGGAGACAGAGAGGAGGAGAGAGATGGTGGAGATAAGAGAGAGGGGAGCAAGAGGAGAGGAGGAGAGGAGATGAGAGAGAGGAGAGGAGAGGAGAGTGGCAGGAGAGGATAGAGAAGAGAGAGAGAGGAGAGGAGGAGAGAGACAGGAGAGAGGAGGAGAGATAGGAAACAGGAGAGAGGAGATGGGAGAGAGGAGAGGGAGGGAGAGGGAGGAGAGATAGGAGGAACAGGAGAGGAGAGAGAGAAGAGAGGAGAGGAGGAGAGAAGAGGAGAGAGGAGAGAGAGAGGAAGAGAGGAGAGGGAGGAAGAGAAAGAGAGAGAGGAGAAGAGAGAAAGTGGGGAAGAGGGAAGAGAGGGGAGAGAGGGCAGAGACACAGAGAGCGAGGAGGAGAGAAGAGAGAGGGAAGAGGAGGAGAGAAAGATAGTAGAGAGAGAGAGAGAAGGAGCATGGAGGAGAGAGAAGAGAGAGAAGAAGGATGGAAGAGAGGAGAGAGAGCAAGAGAAGAAGGACAAACAAGAGAGAGGAGAGAGAATAGAGACAAGAGGGGAGGAAAGAGAGAATATATATGGAAACAAAGAGAGAGGAGAGATATATATAGAGGAGAGAGAAGAGAGAAGAAAAGAGAAGAAAGAGGGAAGAGAGAGGAGAGAGGAAGAAGAGAGATATATATAAGTTTCAAAAGAGGAGAGAAAGATAGAGAGGGGAGAAAACATAGAGGAGAGAAACAGAAGATAGAGAAACAGAGAGGAGTGAGAGATAGGAGACAGAGAGAGGAGAAATATAGAGAAAGAGGAGAGAGATGTAGGAGAGAGAGGAGAGAAGAGAGAGAGAGGAGGAGGGGAGGAGAGAGGAGAGAGAAGAGAGAAGAGGAGGTAAAGAGGAAGGAGAGGAGAGAGAGAAGGAGAGAAAGGAAGAGGGAAGGCAGAGGAGAAGGAGTTAAATATAGGATTGAGTGAGAGAGGAGAGAGAGGAGGAGAGCATGAGAGAGGGAAGAGGGAGAGAAGAGAGAGAGAGAGAAATACAGAGGAGAGGAGGAAGATAGAGAGAGATAGAAGGAGCATGGGAGGAGAGAGAAGAGAGAGAAGAAGGATGGAAGAGAGAGGAGAGAGAGAGCAAGGAGAGAGGAGAGACAAAAGGAAGGAGAGAGAGGAGAGAATAGAGACAGAGGGAGACAGAGAGAGGGGAGAAACAGAGAGAGAGGAGAGAGGAGAGAGGAGGAGAGGAGGAGAGAGGAGAGGTAAAGACAAAAAGAGAAGAGGAAGGTGAGGAGGGGAGAGAGGAGAGGTAATGGGAGAGAGAAGAGAGGAGATGGGTAAAAGCAAAGAGGAGAGGAGAGAGAAGAGAGACACCCGTGGAGAGTGGGATGTAGAGGAAGAGAAAAGAGAGAGAGAGGAAAGGGAGAGAAGGAGGGAAGAGGAGAGGGGAGGAGAGAGAAGAGAGGGAAGAGGATAGGGGACAAAGGCCATGGTGTTCAAACCGAGGCGTAGGTCAAAATGAGGAAAGGAGCAAAAGAAAGGGCCCTACCAATACTAGTCTAATATAATAAAGAAACAGCGGCCCCAGGAGTGAGAGTCCTGAGTGAGTCTCGCCCACGCCCATCCGACGGTGGAGGAGGCGATGTGGCTTGATCTCGTCTGCGGGCCTGGCCTCTCAAAGCCCCGCAAGTTTGCGGACAAAATTTTGGTTTACCACTGACTGAACTCGGACATTGCTCTCAAACTCTAATTTTACTTGACGGACCTGTCCAAATGCTTGAAATAATAGGAAGTCCATGCTTAGTTATACTGGGGCAATGGAAATTCCTTGGTTAATTAAAAGCCTTGATGATCCTAGAACCTTCTAGAATGTTCTAAAGAAAAGCTAGAGAGAGAAGAAAGAGGAGGAGGAGAGAGAAAAGAGAGAGGAGGGAGAATGAGGGAGAAGAGTAAAATATATGGCGAAACAGGAAAGAGGAGAGAAAGGCAGAGAGAGGGGAAATAGAGTGAGGAGGAGGAGAGAAACAGGGGAGATAGAGAAACAGGAGATAGAGAGAGGAGGAGACAGGAGATAGAGTGAGGAGATATAAGAGGAGAGATGTGGAGGAGGAGAGAGAGAGCGAGAGAGGAGGAGAGAGAGAAAGAGAGGAGAGGAGGAGAAAGAGGAGAGATAAGAGAGAGAGGAGAGAGAAGAGGAGAGAGGGGAGAAACAGGAGAGAGAGAGAGAAATAGGAGATAGAGAAATAGGAGACAGAGAGGAGAGATAGGATAGAGAGAGGAGAGAGAGGAGAGAGACAGGAGAGAGGAGAGAGGAGAGAGGAGATAGAGAGAGGGAGAAACAGGAGGAGAGGGAGAGAGAGAGGAGAGAGGAGGAGGAGAGGAGGAGAGTGAGAGGTGAGAGACAAAGAGAGGAGAGGGAGGAGAGAGAGAGAAGAGCACAGAGGGAGAGAAGAAAGAGAAAGCTAGAGAGAAAGGAGGAGAGGGAGAGAGAGAGAGAGAGAGAGAGAGAGAGAGAGAGAGAGAGAGGAGGAGAGAGAGAGAGAGAGAGAGAGATGTGTGAGGGAGTGAGAGAGAAGGGAGCATGGGAGAGAGGAGAAGAGATTTTTGGAAAGAAGAGAGGAGAGGAGAGCAAGGGAGAGGAGAGAGAAAGAGTTCGTGAGAGGAGAAATGAGACGCAGGGAGAGGGGAGAGAGAGAAACAGGGAGAGAGGAGGGAAGGAGGCTCAAAATAGAATATTCTGGAGGTGATACTGGAACTGAGTAGGGGCGGTGATGGTATGATGGGTGTGCGAACTCACATGGATACTTAGAATCAGTATACTTTAGAACTGGTACTAGAGGTAGCAGATGGCCCTCACAAGTACGTGTGAGCATGTTTAGCCTGCGAATAACACTGAGGTGCTCATGGGTAAGCACCCCACCCTAAAAATAGTGCCCACCAAAAATAGAAAGTCGTTAAGACTTTGCAGTAAAATGCTCAAAAAATAGAATGTTCGAATGTTACAGATGCTCAAAGTGGTAAACACACTCAATCCCAAAATAGAAAGTTTTTGGAAATTTTGCAAATGCTCAAAATAGAATGTTCGAATGTTGCAGAGACCAAAGGTGGCACCTCACTTTAGAATTGACATACATACTTTAGAATTGGTACTAGAGGTAGTAGATGTGCCCCATGGGCATGTGTGAGTATGCTACTTAAGTGAATAATACTGTAGGTGTGCTTCATGGGTAAGCAATTCTCACTTGGGTAATAGAAAGTTTCACCAAAATAGAAAGCGGTAAGACTGCAAATGCCTCAAAGAATGTTCTCGAATGTTACAAGATGTCAGTGTAAATACCTCATCCCAAAATAGAAAGTTTTTGGAAATTTTGCAAACGCTCAAAATAGAATGTTCTCGAATGTTGCAGACATCAAAGGTAAGTACCTACCTAAAAATAGAAACTTTTAGTCTAAAAATAGAAAGTCGGTTTAAACTTTGTAACAACTCAAATAGAATGTCCTAGAATGTTTCATGCTCTAGGTAAGCATGTCACTAAAAATAGAAAGTACCAGAGAAAATGGTAGTAAGTACACAAAGTTTGCAAAACTCAAATAGAATGTTCTAAAGTGTTCTAGATGCTATAGGGCAACCAATTATGCTCTAGAAGCACCCTACCTAAAAGTAGAAAGTTTTGAAACCTGCAAATGCTCAGAATATTCGAGGTAATGTTTTGGAACTGGTAGTAAGTGATGGGTATGATGGTGTGTAAGCCTACATGGGTGATACTAACTGACATACTTTAGAACTGGTAGTAGAGGTAGACGGTGGCCCTTACAGCATGTGTGAGCATGTTACTCATGAATGATACTCATGGTGATACTAGAATTGACACTTTAGAATTGGTAGTAGAGGTAGTAGGATGTGGCCCTCATAGGCATGTGTGAGCATGTTACCATGAACGATACTCTTGCTGGTAATGCAACAGAGGGTTGAGCAACATGTGCGGAATAAGACTGAAATACCATGGAGTGCAAGAGATGTGAGTAAGATCCTCATAGGTGATATTTCACAAATTAGTGAGTGTTCCTATCCATAAGTGATAATTTAGAATTGGGGGAGGGGGGCATGTGTGTAGAGGCATGAGAGAGGGGAGAAATAGAGAGAGGAGAGAGATTTGAGAGAGAGAAGGAAAAAGAGGAGAGAAAAAGAGGAGAGAAAGGGGAGAGAGAGAGAACAGAGAGGAGAGAGGAGAGAGAAATAAAAGGGGAAGAGGGAGAGAGAGAGAGAGAGAGAGAGAGAGAGAGAGAGAGAGAGAGAGAGAGAGAGAGAGAGAGAGAGAGAAGATAGAGAGGAGAGAGGAGAGAGGAGAGAGAGAGAGATGAGGGAAGAGAGAGGAGAGAAAAAGGAGAAGAGAGAGAAGAGATAAGGGAGAGAAGAGGGAGAGGAGAGAGGGGGGGCAAAAGAAGAGAGAGGAGAAAAAGAAGAGAGAGAGGGGAGAGCTGAAAGAAAGAGGAGAGAGAAGAGAAATGAGAGAGGGAAGAGAGGAGAGAGAGAGAAGAGAGAGGAGAGAGAGACAGAGAGAGATGGGGAAGAGAGAGGGAAAGGGAGAGAGGAGAGAGGAGAGAGGGAGAGGAGAGCTGAAAGGGAAAGAGGGAGAGGAGAGAGAGGAGAGAGAAGAGAGAAAGGAGAGAGAGGAGAGAAAGAGGGAAAAGAAGAGAGAGGAGGAGAGATGGTAAGAGAAAAAGAGAGAAAGATAGAACATGGGGAGAGGGGATAGACAAAGAAGATTGGTAGGAGAGAAGAAGAGAGGAGAAAGGGAAGAGAAATTGGAGAGAAAGAAAGAGAGAAAAGAAGAAAGGCATGTGGTAAAGGCCCTATAGGTGTAGAGTAGCAGGGCCGGGCCGAGGTAATATAATAAAGAAATGTCCGGAAAGGTTGAGTTAAGATGAGTGAGTAATAGGAAAAAAGTTTCCGGAGTGGTCTGGGTAAGTCCGGGCGCCGGGTGATAGGCCGAAATTGGGAATGGGGCCTAGTAAGGTGAAAAGCTCCCAAGTTTGGTGGACAAAATTTTTTTGGTTTACCTGAGGGGCCGAAACCGCGGGACATTGGGCCCCCAAAAC
Source organism: Isoetes taiwanensis (assembly GCA_021234155.1). NCBI lineage: Eukaryota > Viridiplantae > Streptophyta > Lycopodiopsida > Isoetales > Isoetaceae > Isoetes > Isoetes taiwanensis. Next base: position 12,932,652 of record JAJEKV010000016.1, on the reverse strand, counting down.
CCCCCCTTTCTAGACCAATATAATGGTTTTTGAAAAAATAAGTTCACACATAGTTAAGTTGAGAGGCCAGTGAGTAATTCAAGGATGGCCTAGGATGTTCTAGAATGTTCTAAGCTTCCAGAGGTCCTAGAATCTTTAGAATGTGTGAGATGTGGCCCCCAAACCCCACCCTTTCTGCCTCCACCCCCTTGAAAAAATGGAAGTTCACACATAGTTAAAGGTGAGGGCCAAATAATTCAAGGATGGCCTAGGATGTTTTTTCTACATTGCCTGAGGTGGCTCTAGAAGCTTCTAGAGTGTCCTAGAATTGGTTTCTTGAAAAAAATGGAAGTTCACACATAGTTAAAGGTGAGGGCCAAATAATTCAAGGATGGCCTAGGATGTTCTAGAATGTTCTAGGTGGCTCTAGAAGCTTCTAGAGTGTCCTAGAATCTTCTAGAGTGTCCTAGAATCTTCTAGAATCTTCTAGAATCTTTGGTGGACAAAAGTACCTCTAGAATGTCTAAAAATAGAAAGTTTTTGAAAAAATGGAAGTTGCAAATGCTCAAAAATAGAATGTTCTAGAATGTTCCTTCTAGAGTGTGCTTCTAGAATGGTAAGCACCTTCTAGAATCTAAAAATGTCTAAAAATAGAAAGTTTTTTGAAACTTTGCAAATGCTCAAAATAGAATATTGTGGAATGTTGCAGGTGCTCATGGGTAAGCACCTCAATCTAGAAATACAAAGTTTCAGTCTAAAAATAGAATGTTATGGAATGTTGCAGATGCTCATGCGTAAGCACCTCAATCCAAAAATAGAAAGTTTTTTGAAACTTTGCAAATGCTCAAAATAGAATGTTCTGGAATGTTGCAAATGCTCATGGGTAAGCACCTCAGTCTAAAAATAGAAAGTTTCAGTCTAAAAATAGAAAGTTTGCTTAAACTTTGTAAAAACTCAAATAGAATGTCCTCAAGGATGGTTCTAGAATGTTCTAGAATCTCTTGGAGTGTCCTAGAATATTCCAGATGCCCATGAGTAAGCACCTCAGTCTAAAAATAGAAAGTTTCAGTCTAAAAATAGAAGTTTTTTTGAAACTTTACAAATGCTCAAAATAGAATGTTGTGGAATGTTCCAGGTGCTCATGGGTAAGCACCTGAATCTAAAAATAGAAAGTTTCAGCCTAAAAATAGAAGGTTCTTTGAAACTTTGCAAATGTTCAAAGTAGAATGTTATGGAATGTTGCAAATGCTCATGGGTAAGCACCTTAGTCTAAAAGTAGAAAGTTTCAGTCTAAAAATAGAAAGTTTTTTGAAACTTTGCAAATGCTCAAAATAGAATGTTATAGAATGTTGCAGATGCTCATGCGTAAACACCTCAATCCAAAAATAGAAAGTTTTTTGAAACTTTGCAAATGCTCAAAATAGAATGTTCTGGAATGTTGCAGATGCTTAAAGGTGAGCACCTCAGTGTAAAAATAGAAAGTTTTAGTCTAAAAATAGAAAGTTTGCTTAAACTTTGTAAAAACTCAAATAAAATGTCCTAGAATGTTTCAGATACTCTAGGGTAAGCATCTCAGCCTAAAAATAGAAAGTACAGTAGTCTAAAAACAGAAAAGTTTGCTAAAACTTTGCAAAAACTCAAAATAGAATGTTCTAGAGTGTTCCAGATGCTATAGGGCAACCACCTATGCTCTAGAAGCACCTCAGTCTAAAAGTAGAAAGTTTCTTGAAACCTTGCAAATGCCATGGGTGATACTTTAGAATTGACATACTTTAGAATTGGTAGTAGAGGTAATAGATGTGGCCTCATGGGCATGTGTGAGTATGTTACTCATGAATGATACTTTGTTGGTAATGGAATAGAAGGTTGAGTAGTATGTGTGAATAAGACTGTGAAATACCATAGAGTGCAGTAGATGTGTGTAATACCTCAGTCTAAAAATAGAAAGTTTTTTGAAACTTTGCAAATGCTCAGAATAGAATGTTCTGGAATGTTCCAGGTGCTCATGGATAAGCACCTCAGTCTAAAAATAGAATGTTTCAGTCTAAAAATAGAAAGTTTTTTGAAACTTTGCAAATGCTCAAAATAGAATGTTATGGAATGTTGCAGATGCTCATGGGTAAACACCTCAATCCAAAAAATAGAAAGTTTTTTGAAATGTTGCAAATACTCAAAATAGAATGTGCTAGAATGTTGCAGATGCTCTAGGGTAAGCACCTCAGTCTAGAAATAGAAAGTTTCAGTCTAAAAATAAAAAGTTTTCTTAAACTTTGTAAAATCTCAGATAGAATGTCCTAGAATATTTTAGATGCTCTAGGGTAAGCATCTCAGTCTAAAAATAGAAAGTATGGTAGTCTAAAAACAGAAAAGTTTCCTAAAACTTTGCAAAAACTCAAAATAGAATGTTCTAGAGTGTTCCAGATGCTATAGGGCAACCACCTATGCTCTAGAAGCACCTCAGTCTAAAAGTAGAAAGTTTCTTGAAACCTTGCAAATGCCCAAAATAGAATATTCTGGAGGTAATACTTTGGAATTGGTAGTAAGTGTGATGGGTATGACGGGTGTCTGTAAGCTTCACATGGGTGATACTTTAGAATTGACATACTTTAGAATTGGTAGTAGAGGTAATAGATGTGGCCTCATGGGCATGTGTGAGTATGTTACTCATGAATGATACTTTGTTGGTAATGGAATAGAAGGTTGAGTAGTATGTGTGAATAAGACTGTGAAATACCATAGAGTGCAGTAGATGTGAGTAAGATCCTCAAGCCAAGCATTTCTTCTTCAACAAAATAGGAAGTCCATGCTTAGTTAAGGCTGAGGCAATGGAAATTCCTTTGGTTAATTAAAAGCCTTGATGTTCTGGAATGTTCCAGGTGTTCATGGGCAAGCACCTCAGTCTAAAAATAGAAAGTTTCAGTCTAAAAATAGAAGTTTTTTTGAAACTTTGCAGATGCCCAAAGTGGAATGTTCTGGAATGTTCCAGGTGCTCATGGGTAAGCACCTCAGTCTAAAAATAGAAAGTTTTTTGAAACTTTGCAAATCCTCAAAATAGAATGTTCTGGAATGTTCAGGTGCTCATGGGTAACCACCTCAGTCTAAAAATAGAAAGTTTCAGTCTAAAAATAGAAAGTTTTTTAAGACTTTGCAAATGCTCAAAATAGAATGTTCTGGAATGTTGCAGATACTCATGGGTAAACACCTTAATCCAAAAATAGAAAGTTTTTTGAAACTTTGCAAATGCTCAAAATAGAATGTTCTGGAATGTTGCAGATGCTCAAAGGTAAGCACCTCAGTCTAAAAATAGAAAGTTTTAGTCTAAAAATAGAAAGTTTGCTTAAACTTTGTAAAAACTCAAATAGAATGTCCTAGAATGTTTCAGATGCTCTAGGATAAGCATCTCAGTCTAAAAATAGGAAGTACGGTAGTCAAAAAACAAAAAAGTTTGCTAAAACTTTGCAAAAACTCAAAATAGAATGTTCTAGAATGTTCCAAATGCTATAGGGCAACCACCTATGCTCTAGAAGCACCTCAGTCTAAAAGTAGAAAGTTTCTTGAAACCTTGCAAATGCTCAAAATAGAATATTCTGGAGGTAATGCTTTGGAATTGGTAGTAAGTGTGATGGGTATGATGGGTGTGTGTAAGCTTCACATGGGTGATACTTTAGAATTGACATACTTTAGAATTGGTAGTAGAGGTAGTAGATGTGGCCTCATGGGCATGTGTGAGTATGTTACTCATGAATGATACTTTGTTGGTAATGCAATAGAGGGTTGAGCAGTATGTGTAAATAAGACTGTGAAATACCATGGAGTGCAGTAGATGTGAGTAAGATTCTCATAGGTGATACTTTGGAATTGGTAGTGTTCTTCTCATAAGTGATACTTTAGAATTGGTAGTAGGGCATGTGTGTATATGGACTTGCATGGTAGTAGGTGTAAGTAGGCTCCTTATGGATAATACTTTAGAGAGAGAGAGGAGAGAGAAAGGAGAGAGGGAAGAGACAGGAGAGAGAGAGGAGAGAGAAGAGAGAGGAGATGAGAGAGAGATGGAAAAAAGGGGAGAAATAGAGGGAGAGGAGAGAGAGAGATGGAAAAAAGGAGAGAGAGAGAGAGGAGGAGAGGAGAAAGAAGGGGAAGAGAAGAGAAGGGAGAGAGAGAAAGGGGAGAAGAAGGAGAAGAGAGAGAAGGGAAAAAGGGAGAGAGGAGAGAGACAGAGAGAAATATAGAGAGAGAGAGAAGATAGAGAGAAGAGCGGAGAGAGAGAGATGAGGGGAGAGAGAGAGAGATGAGGGAAGAGAGAGAGAGAGAGAGAGAGAGATGAGGGGGGGAGAGAGATGAGAGAAGAGAGAGAAGAGAGAGATGAGGGGGGGAGAGAAGAGAAGAGAGAGAAGGAAAGAGAGAGAGGAGAGAGAGAAGAGAGAGAAAACAGAGAAGAGAGAAGAAGAGCAGGAGAGAGAAAAGAGAGAAGAGAAAGGAGAGAGAGAGAAGGGAAGAGAGAAGAGAGAGGCGAGGAGAGATAGAGGAGGAGGAGATAGAGAAGAGAGAGAAGAGAGAATAGAGAGTATAGAGAGAAGGGGAGAAGGGGAGCAGAGAGAGGAGAGAGAAAAGAGAGAGATGAGAGAGAGGAGGGAAAGAGAAGAGAGAAAAAGAGAAGAGAGAAGAAAGGGAGGAAAGAGAAGAGAGAGTGGGAGAAGAGATGCAAAGGGAGAGAGGAGAGACAAGAAAGGAAGGAAAGAGAAGAGAGAGGAGCGAGAGGAGAGAGAATAGAGAGAAGAGAGAGGAGAGAGAATAGAGAGTACAGAGAGAAGGGCAGAGAGCAGAGAAAGGAGAGAGAGGAGAGAGAGATGCTAGAAAAGGGAAGGGGCCCACCTAAAATGCGAAATCCAGGAATGGCGGAGGCCAATGAGGGCGCTACAAAAAGAAGGGCATGGGTTGGGCCGACGAGGCGAGGAATACTACAAAAAGAAAGAAAACATGGGGCCCTTTCTAGTCCTATATAATAAGAAAATAGCTTAGTTAAGTCTGGGGTCTGCCTCCTGCAGGTGAGTGAGTATTCCACCTACACTTCTAAAGGATGTGCCACGAATTTTGATCTCCTAGGCCGCCCTGTGGGCCTTGGCCTCCCAAAAGCTCCCAAGTTTGGTGGACAAAATTTTTTTAGTTTACCACGGACTTGAACCCTGGACATTGCCCCCAAAAATGTTACCTCCTTACCACTAGACCAACCAGTCTTTTCTTATAAAAATAAGAAGTCCATGCTTAGTTAAGATGGAGCAATGGAAATTCCTTTGCCTAATTAAAAGCCTTGGTGTTAAAATTTTTTTGGTTTAGGAGGGATTCGAGCCCTGGGCTGTGGCACCCCAACCTTGAATCTCAACCACTAGACTAGGCATTAGTTCCTTAAAAAATATAATGATTTTAACATTGTTAAAGGTGGGATATATGCAAGGTTTAAGACATGCACAATGCTAGAACCTTCTAGAATGTTCTAGAATAAACCTAGAGAGAGAAGAGGGAAAGACAAAGGGGGAGAGAGATGGGAGAGAGAGAGGAAAGAGAAGAGAGAGGAGAAAGAGAGAGGGAGGAAATAGAAGAGAGGGAGAGGGAGAGGGAAGAGACGTGGGAGATAGTGAGAGAGAGGGGAAGGAAGAGAGAGGAGAGAGAAGAGAGAGAGAGGAGAGCTGAAAGAGAGAGAGGGGAAAGAAGAAAGAGGAGAGAGAAGAGAGAGAAGAGAGAGAAGGGAGAGAATAGAGAAAGGAGACAGGGAAGAAAGAGGAGAGAGGAGGGAGAAGAGAGAGGAGGGAGAAGAGATAGAGAGAGGAATGGGAAAGAGAGAAAAAGATATCGAGAGAGGGGAGAAATAGAGAAAGAGGAGAGAGAGAAAGAGAAACGGGGAGAGAGAGGGAGAGAGAGAGAGAGGAGAGAGAGAGAGAGAGAGAGAGAGGGGGAAAGACAAAGAAGAGAAAAGAGAGAGGAGTGAGAAGAGAGAGAGAGAAGAGAGGAGAGAGAAAGAAGAGAGAGGAGAGAGAAGAGTGACAGAGGAAGAGGAGAGAGAGAGAAAAGAGAGAGAGAGAGAGGAGGGAGGAGGAGGAGGGAGGGAGGGAGGGAGAGAGAGAGAGAGAGAAGAGAGAGGGGATGGAGAGAGAGAGAGAGAAAGAAGAAGGATGAGCGAGAGAGGAGAGAAATTTTTAAATGCTCTAGGTCCTTTAAACACTTTATGTTTTGTGTAGGCTTCGAACCCTGGTTATTGCAATAAAAAAATCCCGCCCTTACCAATAGGCCCAACATTAATTCTTAAAAGAAATTAGAATTCGAATATAGTTAAAGGTGATGAATGTTAAGATATTGCATGTATATCCCACATGCATTCTTGCAGAAAAGAGGCCTCTTTTGTAGTATATAAGTGGCCATACATTTAGGGTTTGGAGAAATATCCCACATGCATTCGAAGTAAAAAAAGACCGTTTTTCCAGTATATAAAGAGGCATTTGGTATGCAAATGGACATTTCAGTTTAACGTCAGTGTTGAAACTTCTAGACACCGCAGGTAAGTACCCCGCTCTAAAATTTTATAAGAATCTTTGAATAATCTAAATGTCCGCATAAGAATACAAACTTTTTAAGACTATTCCAAGATGTTGTAGATAGAATTCTAGAGTGTTCTTGAAGTTGGTACAATGTGTTACACGCCCATAGACAGGCAAGCCAGTCTAAAAATAGTAAGTTTTTTGAGATAGGAAGTTCTGGAACAAGGAACTTTACAAACAATTGAGAATGTCTAAAATTGAAAATGCTCAAAATAGAATGTTCAAGGTCCTAGACGTAATGCACCCCTACTAAAAATAGAAAGTAGCATAGTCTAAAAATACAAAGTGGTCTGGGATGTTCTAGATAGCTCTGGAATCTTCTAGAATCTTTCTTGAAACTGCTACAATGTGTTACACGCTCATAGACAAGCAAGCCAGTCTAAAAATAGTAAGTTTTTTGAGATAAGAAGTTCTGGAACAAGGAACTTTACAAACAATTCAGGGATGCTTTAGAATGTTCTGGAATGTCCCAGATACTCACCTATGTCCTGGAATATCCTAGAGTCTTCTAGAATGTTTGAAAATAGAAAGTTTTTTGAAACTTTGCTCATGCTCAAAATGCAATCTTCTAGAACCCTCTGGCATGACCTGGAATGTTCTAGAGTCATCTAGAATGCCTAAAAATAGAAAGTACCATAGTCTAAAGATAGAAAGTGGTGTAAGGTGTTGTAGATAGCTCTATAATCTTCTAGAATCTCTTACAATGTGCTGGAATGCTCTAAAGTCTGTTAGAGTGTCTAAAAATAGAAGTTTTTTGAAATTTTGCAAATGGTCAAAATGCAATCTTTTTTAAACTTTGAAAATGCTCAAAATAGAATCTTCTGAAAAAATAGAAAGTATCATATTCGTGCACCCCTCAGACTCAAGATAGAAAGTTTAGAATGTGATTGGAATAATACTCTACAATGTTCGAGAATAGAAAATTTTAGGATATAGTTAGAATCTTAAGATTTTTATGGAGAAATTAGGAAACTTTCGTGCGCCAGTCAGACCCAAAATAGAAAGTTTAGAATGTGATTGGAATAATTGCTGTGTGATCTTCCACAATATTCTAAATGCATACATATTCCATAGTCGTTATTCTAATCATACTTCTATATAACGCTTGATGCGTAATAAATTGGCCGATAGGAAAAATAGAATAGAATAATGCCGCTGCATCGGCGAGGAGACGTTAGAGGAGAAAGCAGTTTTTAGTTCTAGATAAAGAAAGGTATCAAACAGAAACAAATCTAAGCGGCTTGCAGAGACCCCGTAAGAGCCAACGAGAAAGGCCTATAAAGTTACGAAAACATGAGAAATGTATATACAACAAAGAGAGAGAAATAGAGGAAGAGCGTGCCGTGTTGGCCCACCATGCAGTCACGAGCAGATTCAATACTCAAAGAGGGGAGACGGATGTGAGCGCATAATGCTGGCCCCACCATGCAGGAAGCCCGCTGAGCAAGCCCAAGGCTCAAGAGGGAGAGACGGATGCGTGAGTGTGCTGCCAGGTTAACCCCACCAGACAGAAGAAAGAGCTGTGTGAGTAGGTTCAGCGCCCTGGGTGTGAGAGACTTTGATGAAGGCGGTACAACAAAGCTGGTCCACCGCATGTAAAGAAAGAGCTTACAGGCCGGTTAGTCCCAGGCTCTCGGTATGATCATTCATGGCCACGCCGCACCAGGTCAAGCTCAAAGATCCTCAACAACCACGGGTCGATGGGTCCAAGCCCACGTAAGACTGCCAGCCACGCAACAAAGCCTGCCCCTGCTTCAAGAGGCTGCATGCTGACGCCCGCCACCGCCCGCCAACAAGTGATTCTAGGCATCAAGAGGCACCAACATTCCTGGGAACTGTGGCCTCCTTCCAGAGTCGGCACCGAGATCACCGAGTGTTCATATTGGGCCCAAGGCCGTACTATATATATGAGTAGAGTTAGCCTGGCTATGTAAGTTTTAGATGAGTTTTGAGTCTTGTCTCCTTCTCTATTGCGAGAGCTCATGTCTTTTCATCATTGATATCAAGGAAGCTTATCATATCTTTCTTTCATTTTGTTCTGTTCTCTTTTCTTCTTTCAAAGAACCTTCGACATAGTCCTCGACTCTCTCCGTTAGATCCACGTCCTCGCTGTGAGGGTCGCTCTTCCAGAGTTTCAACCCGCACCCCAAACACCGCCGCCACGCTGGCCTGATTTTCCCTCTTCCGTCAGCCATGTCCGTCTCGGCACTTCACGCCCGGTTAAACTCCTTTCTCGTAATTTTGAGAACTTTTCGGCTTGAGCGCCATCGCCGTGGAACCGCTCTGCGACATGTATGGATCTGCTTATGACATAGAGGGAGGCCATCTACTTGCCCAGGGCCCGCCCACCCACCGTGCGGGTCCGGGCCTCCCGCCCCGCCTCCCTGCCGCAAACATTGCTCACAACCCGCCCCTCATCATTATCAGAGCCTTATCCGCTCACCCTCTCAACTGTACTTTCATACCGAACATGCCCACATCCATCATTCTTCGTGCCATACTTCACTTCGAACCATCCTCCGTGGGCACGGCCATCCACATGTCCTTCAGACCCGTGCCTTTAACATCCTTCCCACGCTTCCTAACGCCTCGCTTACAACCTTACGCATCTCAAACCAATGCTCCGGCCATTTCAGCCAACTGGGCAAATACCCCTTCATCGTGGTCCGCCGTGCAATGCCAAATCCACCTCAACCAATATCTCACTATCCTCGTTCTCGTCTCACTCAAAGACTTTCCCATCCACCTTCACCGTGGGAACCGACTTATCCCACCTGGGCAACACTTAAAGGCAAACCGTTGCTGTAATTCAAAAGTGTGCCCACATGGAAGAACTGCGCTCTAGCTGTCCTTAATGGGCACGGCTAACCCCAACTGAAATTTCTTACATCTTTTCCACCACATCAAGGTTGGCTCTCTCATCAATGGCTCATGTCCAATAAAGTCATTGAAACAAGATCGTCCTAAATGCACTGCTTTGCCCCACACGGGATTCACTATGATGATCAACTTCATCTCGAAGTAACTCAATGAACTTCAACAAGAGCCCACTTGAGTTCCGCCTGGATTTTGATCGACCACATTCAAGAAGCCTGCTGAGGCACCCTTGCCACGAGCCGACCGGGTTTCAAAGCGACTTCCCCTGGCTCCCTGGACCATGATCATCACCGCCCAAAATTCGGAGCGTGCTATCGACCCGTCAATCACTGGCTGTTTCCTCCCGAGGCGGCTCTTCAAGAGCTCTGCCATTCCACCCGCTATGACAAACTTCCACAAACTACTGCTCGTACCTCAACACGCTTAATCCACAAACGTACCAACTGTGCCGCCATATTTAAAAATATCGCTGCCATTTGGCCAATGAGTGCAACTCCACCAATGGCCTCATTGCAAAGCGATGCAACATGTGTAATCATGTTACCAAGAGTAATCGCATCATCCCAATAACTGCTCAAGAACAAAAATGGTTTATCAAGTACACAAACCACAATTCCAAACGCATCGCGCCCACCCTTCGCAGCCCATTTGAATCGCCAATGTGACTAACCACGGGATCCGCCAACCAACGCCCTCCTTGATCCTTCTAAAGCCTGCCATCGCTTGAATGGGGTCATACCAATAAATTCAAGGCCTCAATCTCCACATACAAGTTCGTCCACCGCACAAATCAGACTATTACCTGCCCCTCGCCTCACGGCCACTAACCGCTTTGCTAATGGCAAAACAAGGCCCGCTGCACTGTACCAAAGAAGCCCCCAAGAATGCTCGCTGAATCTACTTTATCAACCAGCTCCAAAGAATCAACCTCACCGATCAACAAGCCCAAGAGGAAATTTTTCAGCACTTAATCCCTCCCGTCCAAAATTGGCTGAATTGGGTGGTCTAGTTTCACGCCAGACCAAGGCATCACGTCCCTTTAACTATTATTCAGAAGGACACGCAACCTGCCTTTGCAGTTGACACCCCTTTCCTCATGAGGACGAAAAAGGTTCACTTTGCACTGACTTAGAAAAGTTTGCCAAATGTCATGCCCAAAGTTCGCCAAAGCATTTTGAATCTCATGCAAGCAACCAAGGTCAGACATTGGCAAATGTTCATGCCACCACTCGAGCCCAACAAAGACACGATCCACCTTCAACATCTCAACCTCCACGCCCTTATATCCTAATATTGCAGCCGAGGTTGACTTACTCAGGTTAGTTACCCCGCCACGCGACTCCGCATCTTAGTGGAAACCAACAGATCCTTTTTCTCATGTACCTCCTTTACCTGTTGAAGAGCTTGCCAAGATCAAAATTCCTTTAAGCTTGGCAACCATTTTAAAACTCGCGTCCCGCCTCATGACCAGCTACTAATTCCAAACCGGTTTTAGTTGGGGCTGTATTACCCTACACCCACCATTCATGCAACTGGGCAATCAAAGAAGTCAACCATGTTCAAATCGATGGAGGTAGTGCAAATAATCATCACCACAAACTCCAAAACAAATGGGCATCAAGAATAACTCTTTTCTGTGCCCCCTATGACATCAAATTGGCTAATGGCCATATCACGAGACCAAGGCGCCACACCTATTTTACACATCAACATCGGTGATTCTCCGCTTCCATGGAATTTGAGTTTGGAAAAGTCGGAAGATCCGTGTGACTATGAAATGCCGGGTGGGAAGACTTTCTCCGGCCAGCCAAGAGTATCCATTATCGGGCCACCACCGCCACCATCACGTATGGTCATCTCAATGCCACAATGGACTTGCAACAAAGCCGGGCCTCGTTGCTGACAATGCGAAACCTCTCGATAACTGATCAAGACGCCTGATTACGGCACGGGTTCGCCACCGTCATTATCCCACCTCCCCGGTCATTACGCCGAACCTGGCAAAGTTTCAATTTCGATCAGACCAGTCGCTGCCTTTGCTTGACCCCCACCGCTCCTTGCAATCGAATCCAACGCTGCTGGACTACTTTTCGACATGTATACTCCGCAAAGAACTCCTCACCGATGTATGGCCATCATGAAGCAACCACCGCTAGATGACACCGGAAAGCAACCCTTACCACGCAGCCACGCATCCGGGTTATGCTCCAACCTCCGCATTACTGTCCAGGATACCGTCATACCCCATATTCAGACTGCTTCAAATTGTGACGCGCAACAACTCTCAACCTGGTTCAGACACGCAAACCTTCCGCTCCTTATCGGTCAGGTCACACGCTGTCTCAAAATTCAAACACATTACCGGAGTTACAAAGATCTGCGAATCGTCAAAGCTTGGGGAACTCACCATTCCTACCAAACTGATGCACGCATCAAAGGCAACGCATACGTGCTCAACCCTAATTACCGCGGATCGCTAATAAGGCTGAAATTGACAAACTCTTGCCGTTTGTGTTTGATCTTATGAGGTCAAACATTCTGAATGGGTATTCTATCGCCATTGCCCTTACACAATGGTAAGATCCGCCCCAGGTAGACTATCTGAACTCAATCAGCCACGAGCGGATCATTTTCCACTTCCTTCACGTACTCAAGTTCGGGAAGAAGTGGCCGACATGAGATGTAATTTTTATGGATGGTTTTTCCGGCTACAATCCAGATCTCCATCAAAGAATCTGATCAACTCAAGACCACTTTCACCACCCCGGGGCACTTTTGCCTACAAGGTGGTTCCTTTTGATTATCCAATCCCCTTCAACATTTCCAACGATCATGCTCTCCGCCATGATTTCATGAAGGAAAATCCTTCTGCAAATTTTTCAAGATGACTTCTCGGCTTACGCCCATGGTCAACCATTTGATAAATTGAACCCTCGCCTTTCCGTGAAATGATGAGTCCCCAAGATAGTCTCAACTCGAAAATGCACCTTTAAGGCCACTTCGTGTTCGTTAGGCCATGTTGTCGCCAGCGTGAATCACCACCGATCCGCCAAAATCGCCAGGGTAAGTTAAAAGCTCGAAGCACCACCAATATCAAAAGAGACACGCCTTTCCCAGGAAAGGTCAATTATTTACCCACCTTCATACCCGGAATTCCGGCAGCCATTGCTCCCATTCATAAACTCACGGTGATCGGACCACCGGGCTTGGAATTCCTGTGCTAAGTTGCTTCCAACAACCTGAAGCTTTGCTTACTCGTGCACCTAAGTATTCTTTCCTCCTCAATGGGACAAACCCTTTCACGCTCATGCCCATGTCTCGGGCGCTTGCTATTGAGCCGTTCTTTCAAGAATATGATGCGACACTGATAAACTAAATCGCCACGCCAGCCGAAAAACTCAATCTCAAAGAACTATTCCCGCCACCGAGCTGAAGCTTTGGTCTCATTTTCCGGGGTCCAACGCCCGGCCATTACCTTTTGGCAAATAAATCGTTCTTTTGTGGACCACCAAGCACCCTCATTTGATCAACAAATCCATTTCCACGGGTCGCATTGCTCAGTTGGGTCCTTTTTTCCAAGAATTTGTTCTTTTAAATCGCTCATGGGCTGGGTAAATTCATGTTGTTCCTCCTTTGATTATCTTCACGATCCACACCTGATGATCCCGCGAATGTGAGCCCGACGCCTTTCCCCCGGCGTCAACTTTTTAGTCACGCAACACCACATTGGTTCCATGATTTTCAGCAAGACTCTCATTGTGTGCTCTTCCACCGTAAGATGAGACGCCTTTCTCGCCAAGCGACAATCCTGTCACTATCAATTTTCTCCCGAGAGGTCCGTGACTACACCATGGTTGGCTTGGACATCTCTACAAAAAAGGTAAGGACACCATCCTTCGACGGTTCTCCTCGCGAAGTTCCGCATTTGTTCGAGAAGCTCATCAAGGGCCTTGCGGTGGTCATTTATGGTGGACACCACGGCACGACGCAAAATTCTTTCTTTGCCGCATTATTGGCCCACGCCTTCAAAGATGCTCACCACGCCAAGACGCAGACGCTTGCCGGTGGACGCCCATCTACCTCGCCTGGACGCTCTTCCTCGACGCCGGCCGCCACGGCCTACTTCCTTCAGCAAATGGGGAATGGACTTTGTGGGACCTATAGACTCACCCCCTACGCACACACTGCGTCTGACACATCCTTGGTTCTCACCGACCACGCCACCAAATGGGCGTGAAGCTTGTGCACTTCCGCATAACACGCTGCAAGCATGTACCAAGAGTCCCTATCAACAAATCATCATCACGATTCGCTGCCCTACCGAGCTGGTCGCTGATCGCGGTGTTCATTTCATCAATCATACTATCAAAGAGTCGACCATTATCTCTTGATACATCATCACAAGAGCACACCTTACTATCCTCAAGGCAATGGGTTGGCAAAGCACCAACAAAAAAACTCCGGGTCACCATTCTCAAGAAAATTTGTGACGCTTCCCGCATGATTGGCGTGCAAAAACTTCCTACAGCTTCTTTGGGCCTACAATACTTGTTTCAAGATTGCTACGGTCACACTCCTTTAAATTGGTTTATGGTCAGGAAGCCTCATGCCCTTTGAATTCATTCTTTCCAACACCCGGTTTCATCAAGCATCACCATAATCCACCACCGCTCTCAAAGAACGGGTCTATCAATTAGAACAGTTGGATGAACTTCGCAGGATGCTTATATTCGTTTCTTCATGGACAACAGCTACTGCAAAAATCTTTACATGACAAACGTTTGAAGACAAAAACATTCAAACAAGGAGATTTGGTTCTTCTTTATGATTCCGTGTACAAAATTTTCCCGTAAACTCAAGTTTCGCTGGTTTGGCCCTTATCAAATTGTTCAAGTGGTTAGACCAAGTGTTTTCCAACTCGCTGAATTAGATGGCACCCATTACCTACATTAGTTAATGGTTTTCGCCCCAAAGCATTTCAAAGACAATAAAGTGAACATCCCAAACACAGAGACAGCTCCAGAATCAAACACCACAAAAGTGACTAGAAAGGCGGTAGATTATATTATAGTGAGAATTTTCATAAAATGTGGGCTACGAGCCCACGAGCCTCATGAGGCACCGCCCCTATATACAAAACGGCTCAGCCCCATCTACTAAGTCCTAAGAAAACCCTCTACTCCGTGCCCGAGTGCAGGTGATGCGGAGGAGATGGTAGAGGTTCTCATTCGATCCCAAATAAGGTGCGTAACCACCCCATCCCGCTATTTCGGCCTCGGATGTTCAACCATCCCGCACACACCAAATCCATGCTAATGCTTACGTTGTGGCAGCGCCAGATCCGCAGACAGTTCATCTTTACAGTGATCCACTCCTGACAAATCGCTATATGGTGCAATCTTTCGTTCAAACCAAAGCAGCAGCCATACCGAAAGCGCCATCGGATGCCTTTTCGCTTCGGTTAAATGCCTTATATAGCCAATCGAGGACCTCCTTGTCGACGTGGACCAATCACACAAATCGCCAAACGGGTTGCAATGCAAGGCTGTTTCTAAAAGGAGAATCTGTTCCCGGCCGCATATCTAGCCATGGTACCTTTCCGCCACATTCCTTTTAATGATATCCCACTTCGAGTTTGTGCGCATTGAATGCCATTCCTTCTTTTCACGCCTGGTCGAACATTAATGGGTGTCCTTTGCCATCCGTCATCCGATCTTATCGGAAGTATCTAGGACATCCGGAAGATCTTCCCGCGCACAAGCAGGCGGCTTTACCTTGCTGGTTACAATCGATTCTGCCTGCTTGGATAGCAAGACGGTCCCCCACAGATGGGATAGCCCTCCCGCCAACTCTCGCCTCTCCGCTTCTTTGGGATCGGGCCCAGTGTCGTGCACTTGATCCGGGATCTTGTCGGGCCAATTCAGTGGAGATCGCCACAAACTCCACGCCCACGGCAGCATGGTTCCTTCCTCCCATGCTTCCCCGGGTGTACCTCCACGCCTGTGTTCCCCGACTTCTGATTGGGCGCCTCCTTGGACCAAGGTCATGGATGGTCATGCAGTCGACACCACCCTCGTGATCTCCGACGGATCTCCGCGGGATCCACGCTTGCCTCCGCCGATCACATTGGGAAGAAGGTGCTACCCGACAACACCACAAATTGATCTACATTGCTAACGAGCGTGGTTGGCAAACAGCTTGGGATAGCGCCATGGTCTCAACACCTTCTTGCATCGCTCCACCTCACCCGATCTTCCGCTCCATCTTCAAGCAGGATTTTTGCTTGCCTCAAATGCATTTTGCTGAGCCCTTAAATCGGCAGCTGGCCCCATTTTTCACCGGCGAATCCAAAATGCCCACAAGCTTTTTGGCCTTCGGGACTGCCTCCTCATGGGAGGTCGCGACATTTCTTCGTGACGCCCACGCCGCACTTGAAGATATATGGTACGCTTCCTCGCTTTCTGATGCTGATCCCTGGCACCCCAAGCCTCTGCAATCAAGATTCACCAAGACTAAGGGATGGAAGCCCGCCTCACCCGGTGAGGACTTCGACCGATGGCTTCCCGCCCGAAACCGCCTCTCACCGTGGCGGCGTCGTCAGTGAAGGCGTTAGTCCTTGTGCCTCCTGGTACAGGACTATTCATGGCCGTCAGACCAGGTCAAGCCCAAAGATCCTCAACAACTCACGGGTCACATCCAAGCCTCCACGTATGATCAAGCAGCCACGCAATGTAAAGCCTGGTTCTCATTAAGAGGGCGCCTGCATGTGACGTCTGGGCCACAACACAACAAGTGATTCCCAGTCTCAAGAGGCCCGCCAACATTCGCAGAATCAAAGCCTCCTTCCGTGAGCCGGTACCCCAGATCACCAGAGTGTTCATATTGGGCCTGCTGCCATTGTACTATATATATGAGTAGAGTTAGCTCATTGGTTTTTTAGATGAGTTTTGAGTCTTGTCTCCTTTCGCTTTTCTACGCGAGCTCCTGTCTTTTCATCATTGATATCAAGGAAGTTTATCATCTTTCTTTTCATTTGTTCTGTTTCTCTTTCTTTTCTTTCTTTCAGCAAATCCTCACAGGTGACATAGCGTCCCCCTGACTCTCCCCTTAGATCCAGGGATTCATCGGAAACCACAGAGGGTCGCTTCCAGAGTTCCCGAACCTGCACCCCAAACACCTAAGAAGAATCTATGGCGGTTAGTTTTGGATTCTTACATACACCGCGCGCCAGCAATTCATGACTACCGGATGCTACAAAGCCGCCATGCTCATGATCACAAAACAAGAACAAGACAAAGAAAAATGTACAAAGAATGAAGGAAACGTGAGCCAATGAGGCTCTCCCAAATTTGAGATAAAACTCGAAAGTAAAATGAAGAGGCTCCGCCTATTATAGTGTAGACCGCAAATCGAGCCGCCGACATCTTAACTAAATCTTAATCCCTACACTTAAAGTTAACCATGCATGCCAAGTGTCACCGCCACCATCGACACTCACATGTGCATGCACCTAACATGTGTGATGCACAATGTTAACCACCAGGTGGTTAACACAGTTCAACGCCTCCCCGCAGGAGAGACGGATGCGTGAGCGGCCGCCAAAGTTGGCCCACCGCATGAGAGGAAAGAGCCGCGAAAGGTGTTCAACGCCTGCAGGAGAGACGGACGAGCGTACGCCAAAGTTGGCCCATCGCATGCAGGAGAGTCAGCGAGCGGTGTCTGGGCCACTCGTAGGGGTATCTTATGGCGAGTACGCCACAGTTGGCCCATCGCAGAGGAAAGCTGGCCGCGTCGAACGCCTCGCAGGGGAGACCGATAAGTGAGCACGCTGCCGTTAATCCATCAGCAGAGGGAAAGGGGCCGGGCGAAGCAGGTTCGGCCACGTGGAGAGAGACCGAGCAAGTGAGCGCGATCACAAAGTTGGCCCATCTATCAGGGGAAAGAGTCGCGAAGCGTATTCAAATACCGCGGTGGAGAGACGATGCAAGAAAGCTCGCTGATTAGTATGCTAAGGCAGAGGAAATGGCTGTGGTAGATTCCCCGCCTGGAGGAGGAGAGATGGCGAGCAAATATTGAGAGGTGGCTATAGAGGTTCAACAAAGACGCAGGTAAATCGCGATAATCCTTCAACTTTACAGTAATAGCTCCTGACATCATTCGATGCACGCCGAACCTCATCACTGGGAGAATTGAGAGCGGAGTGCAAGTATTGTCGTGCAAAGGATATTCAAACATGATGATACTAAATGTTGCTATATGATGGCAAGAGATTAACCTCCATCCTCCGACGCAATGCCTTTTGTTATTATACCACTTACTAATTGGGGATCACCCCAAAAGTAAGGAGTTCAAGTCACATATCAGAATTTTTACAATAATGCATTGGCATTTGTATCCTTGAGCAAAGCATACAAAGAATTCAATAGGCCAGCCCATATTGCTTTAATATCCATGGCCAAGTGTACCATAGAGATCCGGACCTGCTCATCCGATGATAATGTATCGTATTTATATGCCCAGCTATATCTAGATATGGAGTAATATGCAACTAAGAACGTGGCGAATGTGTATATAATGCGTAATGTGACATGGACCTTATGAGGCAAATTGACCTAGAAATAAGGAGCATGAATCCATTTGCAATGTTTCCTACATATGATGCACTAAGTAGAGGAAGATGCGCGACGGTTTAAATGAACACGTTGTATAAGGATGTACTTCGATGATGATAGAACAGATTGGATTTGCGAAGATACAATCCCCAAGATTCACAATGAGGTCAGCCAGTATTTGTAATCCGATGGAGGGCCACCTTTTTAACAGTGGACATATGCATCCATCAAAAGGCGGCTTAAAAATATTGCATATCACCCATATATAGATGCGTTTTTACTTTACCCGGTTGTAAATACCGGCCCGTGACAAAGGGTGGCAAATGAATATGAGAGAAACTGCTAAATGGTTTATCGAGCCGTCCAAAGCGTAATGTGTCTATGCGCGAATACTATTTGTATAGACTAAGCACGGAATACGTAACTGTAGCACCCTTAAGTTTGAGTTCAATCCCCTATTGAGCGGCGCAGATTAACGCAATGTATTATAGTTGATGCCTATGCAAGAATAGAGGCCAATACCTTAAATTTCTACCGCCAACCAAAAAAGCTTCCGAAATAGATGTATGAGGGCTTGATTGACATGTGAACCATGAAGGTGAGGCACAAGGGATTGGCATCCGACGACATGGTTATTTTACCATCGCCGCTTATTGGTGGTGCAATGCCATGCAACAAAACTATCAAGATTCCATGGCATTGGTAAGGAGATTTGGAAAGCCGACCTATTTATTACATGCACATGCAATGCAAATTGGCCAGAAATTACAGATAATTTAGAGGTAGGCCAATCACCGTGAGGATAGACCCGACGTGGTTGCCCGCGGTGTACCACATATTTAACCAATGGCAATCTTCCATGATATTTTGAAAGATATTCTTGAAAAGTTAAAGCATATTCATACACAATTGAACACCCCAAAAAGCCGGTGGTCAGCCAAGACCGCTACATGCTATTAATAATGGAACAAACAGATAAAAATACGGATAGCGATGACATTGATAGGATCGCTGCGTCAGATACCAGGTATGTACATCGTATTGCTCTTTCACTTGGACATGGTAATGGGTAAACCGGTGTTGTTTTTCTATTCATATACTGCACTCCACCGGAAGACCCCGAATTACACGAAATTGTAAAAATGCATGGTGTATGGACCATGCACCTCACGATGCATGAAACTGAATGAAAAGATCGGAACAATGGAGTGTTCTAAAGGTTTTCCAAAAGCATTTGCTGAAAAGCACCTCAATCAAAGAGAATGGATACCTGCATTATAGAAGGCGCCCGGCATTCAATATGAACAAGGGAATAGAATGATAGATAATGCGATGGTTGTTCCATATAATGCCTATCTCTTGAAGAAGCACGCTGCCATATAAAACGTGATGTTGTTTCAGCATCAAGCATAAAGTATATTTTTAAGTACATCCATAAAGGCCATGATCGAGCAAGTATTTCAGTACCAACAAAGACGCCCGCATACTGCATATGCAAGCCACATACAATTGGGACGAGATACAAGAATTTTTTGATACAAGATACATCTCGCACTGTATAATGGGAGGACATTTGGTTACAAATGCACCACACATCCCACAATCGCACAAAGTTGTTAATTTGGAACCTACACTATATTTTATTAATACTAATTACCGCACATATTATGAATAGATTGCACAAAAGTTGTTGCTTTGGAACTTAGAATACATCTTTTATTATTACTAACTATCATATTATGTCTAGGTTTCTGCTCATTTGCCCAACAAAACAAATCGGTATTATGAAGAAGGTCAAGAAACTAATTGCCTTGGAGCCGTACTGCAACAAAACATAATGATGCTCACCGCCTGGTTCGAGCTAAATAAAGTTGGATGTGCGCTTGCCCGCAAATATACATATCCGTAGATTCCCCATCATTATACTTTTTTATAAAAGGCCGAGGCATGTGGGAAGACAAGGGAAGGAAAATACAAATTAATTTCATGATGTATAATGTCAGCCCAAAAAGATATGGAAAGGTATTACTTCATGCTTTTTATTGTTGCTACACAGAAAAGGCATCACTAGCTTTGAGGATATGAAAAATGTCAACGGGAAACAATGCAATACATTTCATGAGACAAAGAAAGGAACTTGGATCAGTAGCGTATGACGGCACGGGAAAAGAACGCCGACGACGCGTATTTTTCAAATGCTCGGCCAATTGGCGATAAACGTCACTTTCATCTCATATATGGTCCTCCCCTCGATCCATTCAACCTGTGGGACAAGTCTGCCACGAAGCGTAAGATTATCTGCCCGATGCCAGAGGAAGATGGCCACAATGCAACATTATTATCCATGAATGAAATCTTCCTTTGCAAATGGACGAATTGCTACCAATGCAACTTCCAGAAAGCCAAGAATAACCCCGCACCATGATGCTAATTGCTAATCGACATCCGGAGCGTAGCCTTTGAAAAGGCTAAAGGCGATGAGATGATATGCAAAATTGACCTGCACTAAAAGGAAATACCTTTGATGCCGCTCCTTGCAATTGAAGGAGTCCAACCATCTCATTCGTATAAATGTGGATGGTCCCGGGGGTCTGGGAAAACATTTGTCTTCAATACAGCTTTATTAGCATGTTAAGAGGAAGAGAGCTCGGGTGTCATTGCAGTTGCATGGACGTATAGCGAGCCTTTTGCTCAAGGGAGCCCAAATAAAGGCACTCTACCTTCAAGCTCCCCCTGAACCGACGACACTGGTTAATATCATCCGGAGCTGGGCGCAAAACAGCAGATAGAATAAGAAAAAGCAACGCTTTTGGGTGGGATGAATTAACATGACACATATCGACGCACTCACAAGAAGTGGATACTGCCTTGGAAAGAAATTCGACGGACCCCGCACTATATTTGGGGAATGGTTGTATTAGCCGCTGCTGGATTTCAGCAACAAATGTCTCGTGAATCAAACGAAAGCCAAAAAGATGGAGATTTTAAAATGTGTGCTAAGAGCAACCCCTTGTGGAAGCACTCAAGACATTCAAACTAATAACTAATATGCGGGTTCCGGCATGGGCGAAAAAGAATGGTCCTAATACTTGCTGAAGCTGGGCGACCTGAGAACTTAATGAATGACGAGCCTACGCTCCCTGAAGACGTCGTTGAGTTACCGAGCAAAATGCACGCGAAAATAACATTGCTTGATGAGGTGTTTGGGATAAGTATAGACCCAGCTAACATGAACGCCTATTCGAAAATCTACTATCTCCAAAAATGAAGATACACTAAGTCTTAGTGATAAGACCTCGAAAGATTGCCGGAGACTTGCACCCATATAACGTATCGATACCCCAACTGAAGATGAAGAGGACATCAGAAATTTCCCATTGAATTCATCAATCACCTCACACCTTCCGAATGCCACCTGCAAGCTCAATATCAAGGTGGGAGATAGTAATGTTGCTTAGAAACATGTATCCTCAAGGTGGCCTATGCAATGGAACTCGCCGTGATCACACATGCAACACGTAGAATCCCACGCAAGCGGAAATAGTCACGCTTTAATTCAGAGTGCACCAAATCCGCACTAAAATCAACTTTAACGCCATCCGATTCGCACATACCCTTCACCAGAAGACAATACCCGATCCGCTTAGCATTCTTCACGACGATCAATAAGTCGCAAGGCAATCAAGACTGGGCTTTACCGCCAAAGACCGCTTTTTGCCCATGGACAGCTTTTTACGCTGTTCTCCGCCAAGGTGCACCTCAGGATTGAGTCAAAATCACCGCCACAGACGTCACGTCAGGGTGCATTGCAAAAAGACCATCGAACATACACCCCGAATGTTGTATATAAAGAGGCACTTATATAAATAAAATATTTGGTCGAGACTTTTGAATAGAACGTTTTTTAAAGAGCTTTTTGAAATTCTCAATGTATGATAGTTTAAAATTGATAGTACATATTGATAGTAGCCAAGACCTAATGAGTGATATCCTGAAATTAGCACTAGGACTACATTGCTCGGCGCCGAGGAATGAGTTTAAAAGAAAAGGGAGATCCTCATAGGTGATACTTTGGAATTGGTAGTATTCTCCTCATGAGTGATACTTTAGAAATGGTAGTAGGGCATGTGTGTATATAGACTTGCATGGTAGTAGGTGTAGAAAGTTTCAGTCTAAAAATAGAAAGTTTGCTTAAACTTTGTAAAAACTAAAATAGAATGTCCTAGAATGTTTCAGATGCTCTAAGGTAAGCATCTCAGTCTAAAAATAGAAAGTAAGATAGTATAAAAACAGAAAAGTTTGCTAAAACTTTGCAAAAACTCAAAATAGAGGGCAACCACCTATGCTCTCGAAGCACTTCAGTCTAAAAGTAAGCTTCACATGGGTCATACTTTAGAATTAACATACTTTAGAATTAGTAGTAGAAGTAGTAAATGTGGCCTTATGGGCATGTGTGAGTATGTTACTCATGAATGATACTTTGTTGATAATGGAATAGAGGGAAGGAAGATAGAGGACAAAGAGATAGGAGAGAGGACAAAGAGGAGAGGGAACATATAAAGGTAATAGGCGTGAATAAACTCCTCTTGCACGGGTGCAAAGTAATAAACATGGTAAAAGTCCTCATGGGTGTAAATCTGGTATAGGTCCTCATGGTTGTATGTGTGAGTATGCTCTCTTGAATATATAGGGGTTATACTTTGGAATTCATAGTAGATATAGTAAGTGCCTAATGGGTGATACTTTAAAAGTAGTAATAGGTGTAGGTAAGCTCCCAATGGGTGATAGTTTGAAATTAGTAGTCGCTGTAGTAAATGTGAATCAGCTTTTAAAGGGTGAAACTTTGGAGTTTATAGTAGGTGTGAGTAAACTCCCAATGGGAGGAATAGTCCCAGGGATGTCCAAACCGAGGCGAGGCCCCGGAGGGGCCGAGCCGAGAAAGGGTGCAAAAGAAAAGGTCGCGTAGGTGGGTCCAAACCGAGGCGAGTCCCCGAAGGGGCCGAGCCGAGGAATGGATGCAAAAGAAAAGGGCCCGGCCGTCAGGCCGGGCCCTTTTCTAGTTATAATATAAGATGATAACGTTGAGCTTTAGAAGGATCAAAGGGAGGACGGTTGCCTTGTCCCCGTGGTTGCTGAGATTGCTGCGTTTGTTGATACTGCTGCGGTTGTTGAGTTTGATATTGCTGAGGCGGATATGACTGTTGGGGTTGAGGCGTGGTTTGGACTTGAAAAACCATCTTTTGCCGAAAAGGGGTAGGATGAGAACGAGTGCATTCCTCGGTGGCGTGATTGCACATGTTGCATCTTTTACAATGAGGAGGTCCATTGGAGGAGTTACATTCATTTGCCAGATGACCTTGATATTTACAAATAGTACACCAGATGTGAGCGCGTTGCGGATTTGCTGGTTGAGGCTGAACAGAATTTTGGG
This sequence comes from Isoetes taiwanensis, assembly GCA_021234155.1. Lineage (NCBI taxonomy): Eukaryota > Viridiplantae > Streptophyta > Lycopodiopsida > Isoetales > Isoetaceae > Isoetes > Isoetes taiwanensis. The sequence continues at coordinate 12,909,163 of JAJEKV010000016.1, read as the reverse complement.
GAACCATGACGGGGGGCATGAAAGGGAGTTCCTGAAGAGCAACACCTCGATAAGAAACATTGACCGAAAGTGATTGACCAATTCAATGGCCTGCTCCCGCAGACTTGGGACGCAGTATTCTCATGATGAGTCGAATGGCGGGGAAGGCCCTGCAAAAACCAGACGCGGATCTGGCTTTGCGTGGGGTACTCCTGAAGTTTACTGACAAGAATGTGAAGGCGGTCCGCAAAATCCCTGGCTGACTCCGTGGGTTCTTGCTGAAGGTCATTGAGTTGCTTGAGGAGTAATTGATCACCGTCCCGTGGTGCCGTAATGAGACGTAAAGGCGCTTTTCATTTCTTGCCAACTCGCTTCCGGTGACTTTTGTTGGCCATTAACCACCGATGAGGGGCGCCTCCGAAAGCGGTCGAAAAGATATGAAATTTGAGTTGTGGTTGCGCATGACCATTCGAATGGCCAAGGCTTCGAATTCTTCCATATGAGCTTGAGCACTCTGATCCAAAGATTTGCCTTTAGTGTTGCCGAAAGTTGGATAAGTCGCCTTCAAATTAGGAGTTGGAGGTGAAGGAGGAATGTGACGCATAGACCGGGTGGATTCGTTGGAGGATATGTGGAAGCATAGAGAGGTGGAAATGTACCGAGACCGAGAGCAAGGGGTGGAACCGAAAAACATGTGGTCCAAAGAAAAGCAAAGATCCGTGGGGAAGGGCCGTGGGAGCCATCCTCATGAGGCTTGAGATCAGTGGTTTGGTAGACAGGAAGAGCATGCTGAAAAGATGGAGAAGACTGAAAGTCGTGAACGTGGGTAGGGCCAAAAGACACTTGATGGTAGCCCATCCCACCAGGAGGTGAAGAAGGTTGTGACGGAAGAGGGGTATGACCTGAAGGGATATTGATATAGGTGCTGTCAGGAGTCTGGAAATAGTGAGGCATGGGCTGAACAGTGGGGTATGCCGGGAGATTGAGGTTGAGAATAATGCCGATGCATGGGGGAGACCCTCGAGAATGAGCACGAGGGGTAGGAGGGGCCGATTGAGCGCGGAGCGGATACGCCACCCTCAATGTCATAGGCGCATTCATACATATCCCAACAGCCTCGGCCGCTGATGGCGCCAGTGTGAGCCGCTTTGGCGCAGAAGTTCTTCAGAGTGAAACCTCGCCGGCATGATGCAAGAAAAGATCAGACCCCGCAAATGCATGTAAGTTTGGGGTCCGTTCGAACTCCCCCAAGACAGCCCTCCGTGAGGACCCTTGGATCTAACAGATAATCCGAGCTATGTCACGTGGGATTTGCAAGAAAAACAAGGAAAAGAGAAAAGGGAACAAAAGAGAACAATGAGATCGCAATAATGAGCTTCCTTGATGTCAATGAAGATACATGAGCTCTCACAATCGAGAGAAAACTGAAATGAAACAAGACTCAAAACTCATCTAAAAACTCATGTGCTAGCTCTACTCATATATATAGTACAATGGCCTTTGGCCCAATATAGACACTCTGACTGATTGCGGTGCCGACTCCTAGAAGGAGGCCTGATTTCTGGTGAATCTTTGGCGGTGCCTCTTGAAATGCACGGAATCTTCTGACGCCGACGCAGGTGGTGAAATCACTTGTCTGAGCGCCTTCTTTTGACGGCATGCGCGCCCTTTGACTGCGTGGTCTGCTTGGTCTTCTGCGTGGCCTTTGACGACTGACCCGTGCCTGGTTGTGGATCCTTGGCCTTGACTTGGTCCGTCGTATGCATGAATAGTCCTGTACCAGGAGGCACAGGACTAACAAAGGCAGCAACAATTCCAACAGGAGCTGAGCTCTCATCTTTAGGAAGAAGAGACCACTACATATGCCATGGCAGTCCCACGCGCCAAATGTTTGCATGACGTCAGCCAGGGCTGCCTGTTGCTGCATCGCCAAGCTGCTTCATGCCACCACCGCACCAATGTAGGCCACAACCCACACTCCGCCAACCACAAACAACACCCGCCTTGCCAGTCAGCATTGACCCGATGATCAGAGAGCTCAAGGAGCCGAGACAAAGAAGCCACAGCGTAGTGGCACATGGCTTGACGGAAGAGGAAAGGTGTTTATTAACCGGCTCCAGATGCTGATCCTTGCTCGAATGACGTTCCATATGCAGGTACATATTGCTAAGGCAAGCCACCATAGTGCCTAGCATCCGGACTGCCCTCGGATAGTCATATTCACGGTCCAGGACACGCAAGTGAGAGCAGCTATCTATCCTGCACCAGGGTAGGCAGTTGAAGGGGACTGCCTTATATGTTGACCGAGATCTGACCCCAGCACAAGAAGAAGACTGCAGGCATGAGTTGACCAAAGTTAAGAGCGTTCACAGACATGGATGAGCTGTACAGACCGCCAAACATTGTTGCAAATGCTGCAAACCCTCCAGCAACTCCTGACCATGCTCCTGCTTCACCTGCTACAGCCACTGTCGCTGCTTGCATGCTTCATGCTGCTTCCATCTACCACTCGCCTTCTATTGCAACCACTAAATCTGCAGCTACATCTCCTACCAACAAATAGGAATTGGACCTTCTCATGATCTCCTGGAATTGTCAGGACTTCCCATGGCAGAAGGGGAATAGTCTCAACACCACATATATAGATCTCATCTTCCTCATCAGTGTTCAAACACATCCGATGAGAGATCTGTTAGATGCGACATATCTAAACATCTAATTCATCTAAGCATCTAAGATTTTAGATGCGTTTAAGACGTGTTTGTAAAATAAAAATAATTATTGATAAATTCCTTCCCAAACTTCTCCCAAAAATCTTTTGTAGCTTTGATATCTTATGACAGACTCTATTTGCTGAGTTTGAGAGCTCTCTTATGAACTGCTGCTACTGCACTATCAAGTCCAAATGATGCCCAAAGTCTTGCCCTTTGCAACCGAAATGGTGCCTTCCCCTCCCTTCTAATCTGTAACTTATCCTAAACCTGCCGAGATACTGCCCATAGAGCTATCAAGATGTCTGAAGCTGTCAAATGGTACCGGGTTTCTATTACCATGGAGGAGCAGATGTGATAGAGCCAATTGGGGCCTTAAAAATAGCATTCCGGCCATGTTTTGCGCATAGAAGAATGACTTTAGGGAAAAAAAATTATTACAAAAAAAGTTATACACATCTATCTTAAGATGCGTATTGATGCTACACATGTACATCTTAAGCATCTTAAGATGCGTGCATATGTGGTCTAGATCATTGCCTTGCAATGTAAGGTCAACTAAGCTAGAACCCATGGAATAATGTTAGTGTGTTTGTGTGTGCATCTCGTAAACCAGTTTGTCTCTAGTGGACAACTAAAAATGTTCTTCTCTTCTTGATTTAATGAACTTTTTTGTATGCATTAAGCTTGGCATTCGTTCAATGACTTGTCATTTTTCATTAATCTCATGCTTGTAAAGTAGATAGATAGTAATTGTTATTGGTAAAATTAAAATATGCCTGCATCCAACACCCTATATATGCCTGCCTCTCTATTATATCATTGTGCAAACCACCCTTGTGCATTCTCATCTCTTCACATAGACGATTTAAAACCCTAGGTGCTCTGAAAGTCAATCACACATTTTATCATATCCGGAGATCCAAAACTCTGTTTCTGCTAAAATTTACTGTCTTGGAAAGTCTCTCAGAGTTCTTTCTATAGGTATATGGTTTGCATATGTTTAACTAATTTTTCCACATCAAAAACACAGGTTTCCGGGCTGCAAATAGAGGGTTCCAAAAGACCTGAAGTGCTCGTGGTGCTGCCCACACATGTTTTATCATATTCAGAGAACCAAAAATCCGTCTCAGCTGAAATTTGTTGCTTAGAAATCTCTCTCAAAGATCTTTCTAATGGTGTATGCTTCACATGTGTTTGAATATTGTTTCCATAGTAAAACTACATATTTCTGGCCTGCATCTCCACTTTTTGGTTGATATTAAATTTACTGTTCATATCTATTTCTTTATAACTTTATTTCTCACGCAACTTGTGCCATTGGAAAGCTCTTTTAGAGTTCTTTCCAAAGGTATTTGATTTGATGATGTTTGGCCAGAAATTCAAAGAAAAAACAACTGATTTTCAGTTCTGGTTTCAGGGTTTTCACTGTTCTATTTTCTAGCACTATATATTTTTCTTCATAACTATTGATCTGCAGCTCTATTTTAGGAGCAATGTATGTCATTGGAATGCTTGTTCTGTGACAGTTCTAGGGTATGTGGTTTGCACATATTTGTTTAAGATCTAAGAAGAGAAAACAACTAATTTGCAACCTGGTTTTAAGGTGGGATTTAGACTCGGAGGATGTGATACTATCCAATTACCTTGGATTTGAACATTTGCATGCTGGAGGCTTTGAGACAGGTGTCTGTAAGAAGGAAACCATTGCTACTATTCATCTCAGACAAGCATCCATAAGGTGGCAGAGATTACACTAGAGATTGCTCTTGATTTTTGCATTTGAACTCTTTCAGACAGATATTTATAAGGTGAAAAAGCATGCATCTGCTTCTTGCACTTGGAGGCATCATTTTGGATTCAAACATTCACACGCTGAAGGCTTTCAGACATGTGTCTGTAAGGAGGAAGCCATTGCGCTACTATTCATCCCAGACAAGCATCTGTAAGGAGGCAGAGGTTAGAAGCTATGCCTGATTCTTGCATTTGGATATTTTCAGACAGGTGTCCGTAAGATGACAAAGCCTGCGCCTGCTTCATACAGTTAAAGGCCTTTCAGATGGGTGTTTGTAAGGGGACAGAGGTTATGTGGGATCATTGTGCTTAGAGGCCTTTAGACATGTGTCTGTAGGGTGATATTCTAATCGTGGCAACCCCAGTGATAAAAGAGTCAGACGAGCTATGCATCCCTTCATCCCACCCCACTGATATGCATGTGGATGTTTCGACACGCTAGCCCCCCATGTAGTGCTGACATGGTAGTAAAACTTCTCTTGGGAGGGTAAATAGATGTCATCTCCATTGGCGTACCAAATGACACAAGTAAAATTGACAAGTGCACACTGAAAAGAGAGGCACATGCAAAGTCTCGTACAATAAGCATAGCTTATTGGCAAGCTGTATCTGTGCATCGACGCCACTAGACCAGGCACTTGAGGAGCACTGGAAGCATATTCAAGAAATGGTAGATGGCAAGACAATTCGAATTGTTTGCTTGGCAGAGGAGATGCGTGCCTTCGTGATTCAAATTGCTCAAGAGGCAATCTTTTAATGAAAAGCAAAGCGCGTGTTTCTAGCATTGAGACCGCCACCATACCTTCTCGACGAAAGCATGACATAGGATACGAACGTGTTGAGCAGAAGACAATGGCAACCATATCCCGCCTTCGATTAGAAGTGGAGGAGGCTGCTACCATGATGCGAAGAGCTCAAATCGACTTTGAAGAGAGCCAATCACAATATAGAGCCCTTCAAAGTAGGGTCGAGAAATAGGAAATGGCATCATCGGCAGTGAACCCTATGCTGGACTCTCACTTACAGAAAATGGAGCACAGCTCTGCAGGTCAAAATCGAAAGGTACAGGAGCTGCGGGTAGTCCTTGCTCAATAAGGTATGGGTTTCCATAGAGGCTCATGAGCAACTATAGTGCTGCATGCATGAATTGGCAAGGCAGCAACAATTCCAACAGGAGCTGAGCTCCCGGCTTCAGGAAGAAGAGGCCACTGCACATGCTATGGCAGTCCCATGTGCCCAAAAGTCTGCACGATGTCAGCCAGGACCGCCTGCTGTTGCACCGCCAAGCTACTCCATGCCACCACCACACCAATGTAGGCCACAGCCCACGCTTCGCCGAATACAAACAACACCTGCCTTGCTGGTCAGCATTGATCCGACGATCAAAGAGCTCAAGGAGTTGAGACGAAGAAGCAAGAATGAGGTAGTACGTAGCCTGACAGGAGAGACAAGGGCTTATTAACCAGCTCTAGACGATGATCCTCCCTCGAATGACATTCCATACGCAGGTACACATTGCTAAGGCAAGCCACCATGGTGCCCAGATTCGGACCGCCCTCAGGTAGTCATATTCACCGTCCAGGACATGCAAATGAGAGCAACTATCTATCCTGCACCAGGGTAGGCAATTGAAGGGGACTACTTTGTATGTCGACCGAGACCCCAGTACAAGAAGAAGACTGCGGGCGCGAGTTGGCCAAAGTTAAGAGCATCCACAGACATGGATGAGTTACAGGACTGATTCGTGGCAAGATGCAAATCTCCAGACCACCAAACACTGTTGCAAATGCTGCAAATCTTCTGCAGCTCCTGACCATGCCCCTGCTTCGCTGCTACAGCCGCATGCCCTGCTCTGGTTGCCTCTCCTATCGCTGCTCGCAAGCTTCATGCTGCTTCCATCTACCACCTGCCTTCTGCGGCCACCATTGAATCTGTATCTACAGCTACAACTCCAAAATAGGAATTGAGCCTCCTTATGTTCTCTTGGAATTGTCGGGGCTTCCCATGGTAGAAGGGGGGTAGTCTCAACCTAGTTGCCACATATATGCTTATTCATCAGTGTTCAAACACGTCTTATGAGAGATGCTTTAGATGCGGCTTACCTAAACATCTAAAGCATCTAAGCATTTAAGATTTTAGATGCCTTTAAGATATGTTTATAAAATAAAAATAATTATAGATAAATTCCTTCCCATGAAAAATGGGAGAGAGCCTAAACCGTGCGCCTATTTTCTTGATTATTTTGTCTTTACCACCAATTTTTTATTCGAACTATTTTCTTGCCTGAGAAAGTGTAATTCCCATCTCTCTGCCTCTATTCAACCTCAATTCCTCCTGGCCTTGTAGAGGCTAGCAATCTGCACTATGAATTTCCTTTTTGCAAGCTTCAGATGGATGTAAAAATTTTCAGTATCATCAAGCATAATGGTAGACTAACTCTATGGTTCAACGTCTCAACTCTGGCATTCTCTTTTCACCAATCAATTTTTTCCAGATGTCTCTCTGAATACTCCTTTATGTTGAGATGTGAAGAATTTGAGATCGACATTGTGCAATCTTGGCTTGAAGAATTCATTAGACGCAAGAACATTCAAGCCTGGTATAATTCAAGCCTTCTGTATATAATTCAAGCCTTCTGGTATAATTCAAGCCTTCTATGAGTGGACAGATTCAAAGATTACAATTAAATTATACTCTGCTCTTGAATTGGGGGATTTCCATTGAAGTGGACTTCCTAGATCTCTTTGTAATATGTAGCATCTCTGCTCTTCTAGCAACTCTTTACCTGTGGTTTCCTTTTTTTTCATTTTTTGGTCTAATTCTCACCATAACCTAGAGAAACCAAGCTGGTAGCGTCCATTTTCCTTCTTTATATGGATCTTGGATGTCTAAGCATTGCTCAGTGAGAACTTTATAGTTTAAGGGATGAAAATGTTTTATGGAAACCAATAAAATCTTTAAGAGCAGAAAATACCACACCTCATCGTCCTCAGGGTGCATAGGCAGCATTACCCCTGCAAGAAGGCCCAGTGCTGGAAATCATAGATTCGGACGTGGAACAAGGCTTATAACGTCTTGCCAATTGGAAAGCACCAGACCTGGATGGTATGCAAGCAGAATTGCTTAAGTCAGCAGGGCCGTCCATAGTACCAGTGCTGACCGACTTGTTCAACAAGGCATTACAGGAAGGTTTCCCTCTGCAGTGGACCAATAGCAAAGTTGTTCCCATCTATAAGGTAGGTGATCCACACTGCCCAGCCAATTACCAAACAATCATGGTCAGTTCGGTGTTTACAAAACTGCTTGCTGGGATTCTCGAGCAACAGTTGACAGGCTGGGAAGAGGCAACAGAGGTGCGGGCCCTCATCCAGGCAGGATTCGGACCCCTAAGACTCAACCATTGACCACATCTTCACGCTATGAACTCGGGTTGAAGACAACAGAAACCGTCGATCTATTTTGCTTCGTGATTTTGGCGAAGGCATTTGACAATCGCGGCCTCGGGGGAAAAACTATGGGCAAGATTATACATTTGGGTGTTCCCAGAGATTTGTAGAATGCAGTCTACAAGCTATATAAGAAATGCTCGGGTCGGTTGCAGCCGATGAGCCAACTATTTGATAGTAGTATGGGGGTTCGTCAAGGATGCCCTCTCTTCCCAACATTGTTTGGGCTTTACATTGATCAATTGGAGAGCTGGCTTGCTGATAATGGGGGGACGGAGCTCCTTCCGCACTGCATCATTAGGCGCTTAATATATGCCGATGATGTGGACCTCCCTCGCTTCTGCACTGCAGATATGCAACGACATCTCGATGCCCTGGACACATTCTGCCAAGCGACTGATATGCGCGTCAATTTGGCCAAGACTAAGGTGGTTCTCATATTATCCTCACGTCAGCCGAGAATCGCCTCCTTCAGTTAGCGAGGGCAGAATGTGGAAGTGGCATCCATATACAAATATTTGGGAGTGAAGTTTCCCTCTACTATGCACTGGGACACATCCATACGGCAACGAGTGATGGCAGGCTGGAAGGCACTATATGCAATGCAAAACAATAGTCATAGAGCAGAATTATATGATTGGGTCCATCAGTCACACTTGTTCAAGGTCTTATAGTGGAGCCTGGCCTTTTATACGGGGTTGAAGTATGGGGCCCAATAGTATCCTTCGCTACCTGGATGACTTGGAGTAGGTGCAGAAAGCCTTCTTGGTACGAGCACTAGGGTGAAATCCACACACCCATATCAAATTCTTGCAGGAGATGGAATTCTTGCCTCTTCAAAGGGCGGCCCTTGATCGCCACATTGTCTATTTTCAGAAGGTGGTCAATATGGACGATGCTCGTCTCCCTAACCTAGCTTATTTGAAGTTGATATAACTTATGAACACTCCAAAAAAACATAAGATTGTACTTCATATAGTTAAGAACCCATGGCCACAAGAACTAAACCAAAACTTGTAATAATAAGAGAGAAATAATTCCTAAACCACAAGCAGCATTTTTGAACAAAATAGGGTTTGCCGGATTCCACAGATGTTAGATGATAGCAACCAAAACTGAAAATATACAAATCAATGTGTTCTATCATAATAGACAAATACTTCCAATTTTAGCAAGATTTAGGCCTGTTTATGCTAGGAAAACCCAAGAATGCAGTTCTAGACTGTTGCAGAAACTGTCAAATTCTCTAATATTTGAACAATCACTACAAGATATAGGGAAGTTCATTGGTCTTGAAACTCTCAAAAGTCATTAAGAATCAAGTAAAGATTGACGTGGTGGCGATATATCGCGAAATTGAAACTTACTATTCTCAAATATACTGGTTTAAGTGCCAGTGGGTAGACTGGACCAATTCTGGTCCATGGACCAGGAATGGTCCTCGGGACCACTCTAGTAGCATACTAACAATGCCATATAAATCCCACATTGGAACGAGGCTCACAATGCTACCTGCGTACCCACTTGCCTATGAAAAGGCGCAGACTCATTGCCTCCATTCGCACAGGGGCACACCATCTTTGAATTGAGATGGGCAGATGGATTGGTGAGCCATGCCAGGACAGGCTCTGTCAATGCTGCCAAATGGGAGTCATTGAGGATGAATCTCATACCCTTCAAAGCTGCCCAGCATATGATCAAATTCGAACGCACTATGCTGAGCTGATCAGGCCTGGCCAGCCGCTACATGTGACATTGAGCACGTCTTCCGTACGAGATCATACCTTCAGGAGGTTATGGACATGCGAGATCAGCTATGTCCTCGGGCACACACTTGACATGTATATATACATTTATTTCATGATGATATATAGTTGTACAGTTTGACAACATTCTTAATACTGCCACGATTTTTCCCTCGAAAACCCTTCAGGGCGGGGTTTTTTAACCCGAACAGTAATAAGTTTGCTGCACTCCTTTTGGGTCCCATAGGTCGATTGGTCTCAGTGGACGATAAAAATCATTCTTTCTTTCTTTCTTTTTTTTCATTAGATATTTCAAACTTCTCATCATTGTGGATAATCTACACCTTCATAGTCGACGTTAATATTAACTTGACCTTGAGGATATCAAGAATATAGTAATTTGTTTGAAAAGCTAATCGAATATCAATTGTGAAAAATGATGCAAAGCTAAATTCAAGCTTTGCGAAATAAAAACAGTTTATTGAGTAGTTGTGCATTATTGAGATAGATGAACTAGAGCAAATTACTAAACATAGTGCAGACACAAACACATTTCTTTAGCACTTCTAATTTGATCAACACCGTTGCATTGTTTATTAGGGCATTAGCATCTATGAAGGGCAGGGTTATGCTTCTTCATAGTTTTTGTATACTAATGATATTGTAGATATAACCACATTCTTTAGCACTTCTAAATCAACACTGCCATGTGTAGTTTAGCATCTCTCCCATTGTTTATTAGTGCATTAGTCTACGAGGGCAAGATTATTCTTCGTCATAGTTTTTGTATTTCACTCATTTGCAAATAAGTGGCTTCAACAATATCTATAGAGTTATCTAAAATTTGTCACCCTTGCTATTACTGTGCAACTCATATACAATCAGTATATGTTCACAAAAGAGTGGGTATTCACATACATTATTCATTCCAAAGAAAAAAAAATCTACAAATACCTGGTGCTATGTTGAACAAACCACAAATAACGTATTACTAGATACAGCTCTTCTATAAACCATCAACAAAATCAACTAGACTACAAATTTCGTTGTATTGAACAAACCACAAATAAACGTACTATTAGACAACTCCTCTATAAAGCATCAACAAAACCAACTAGATCACAAAGGCACAAACCAAATGTATTTGAGTAATTATGACATAAAAACGTCAGCCTCTACCTATAAACCATCTCTAACATGGACTACTAACATTGATAGTGTTTGCAACATCATCCCATCTAAATAACTTCGGATCCAAATGTGAACATCTACAAAGTCATCCTGAAAGCCTGGAAACAATGATCACCTACTCCACATAGGGCCAACAAACCAATTAAACAAACACTTTGTTTTCGAATTTATATGCCATTCCTTGCATAAGTTGTTTCCGACGAAGCCATCAGTCACCATGCTTGGCCTTTGAGGTGGTGCAATGACGTCACTACTATAGGTGAGACATGTGCTCTTATCTCTTTATGTAATCACTACAAGTTAGTATGGTCCTCTTTTTTTAGCTTCCATGGCAAACATTGTCTAGCCTTCTCTATTTTGATGCATAAATCTCATCCAAACTTACCAGTAACTTTAATGCTTGCCAAAAAGTTTGAACTGTGGGAATCTATTTTGCGACCTTGCGAATCATCCTGTAAAATTGATGCTAGAAAAATTTCCTTGGTGACTTTTTTTAAATTTTGGCATAGGATGGAATGTAAAAAACTCAAATATACGGATGTCAATGCCAATCTTTGAGTATTGAGTCCTTAAATATCCCAATGAATGGCCCATGAGCAAAAACATTCCTCTTCTGTGAATATTGTATTTTTTACAATAGAAATGGATTTTCATTCTCCAAGATTCCACTCATTCAACTCATACTCCATGAAACTTTGTAAAACATAGAGTACGCTAATCTCTAAGTGATGCAATCTAACATCATCTCCCTTCTCTCATTTTTATTATTTCAAATTTTAGCAAGGTTTTTACACATGTCTCCAAATATAATCATATTTATGCTCGGCAACGCCGAGCACCCGTTACTAGTCATTATATACATTCAAAAAAGTTCACCGCTGGAAAGTATATTGAAAGTAGAGTAATCAGAGAATAAAAAAGGTATAACATTAGGCTCTTGGTGATGCGTGCCATGTGGAGATGCATATTTAGAGTTCCATCACGAATTAAAGTACACCAAGAACAAAAGATTACAAGAGCAAAATAATGTCCATTTTTTGTGAATATCAAGATGTGTTATTGATGAGAGTTTCATATATGAACGTTAAAGGCCGAGTAAAAGCATATGCTTGGGCATTAGCCCGGCAAAGCCGGGCACACATTTACTAGTATAAATTCAAAAAAGTTCACCGCAAGTCATAAAGGATTTTGAATAGCTCAAGGCTATAGCCATGTAGAGATTGTCTATGAGTCCTTGTAACTTTAAGTAGGTGTGCATTCAAGGTGAGAATGGTTGTTTTGATTGAATACTCAAAATTATTCACAAACCAAACAGGTGATCCCATGTACCATAGGAGATCTCGTCAAGAATGTCAACTAGTACAACATTTGTCTGCAACTTACCTGGAGCTGCTTCCCCTGAAGCTTCTTTGATCATCATGAGAATGCCGTTTGTCTAGAATATGGTACCGGAAGTTGATTTCGTGAAAGCTCTGGTGACCATTTGTCCAAATGCCATACGTCCATGTTATAGTACCAATCATTCAATTCTATAATATTTGGCATGATACCGACCATTTGTATGATATTTATATTCATTTGATAACATAGGAGTTACACAAAAATGGAATTGCCACCTTAAGGAGTATTAGAATGTTGGTTGTCCCTTTTTAATAGGGTAGGAATAATGTTCGGTCAGAGGCCACTACACGGGTAAGGGTTTGGCGATCCAGTTAAGGAGAGCCAATGCCCGAACCCTCAGAATGACTTGTGACCGAATGATTGCCTGTGAAATAAGTCGGGCAAAGCCAATAAAGATGAAGAAGCTGCGCGCATCATTATCAAGATGTCTCAAATACGTCTTCTATGTCAGATCAATATTATACAGTTAATGTTATTGCTAGACAAGATGCATCTTAGGTACAAAATGGCCCTATATTCTGATGATTTCCACCAGGCATCTTTTAACTCATCCCTCAAATTCTCAGGAACAAATTTTCCAAACAATTGGCTTGCCTATGGTGTAAAAAGTTGCATCTATAAGCGCATAGTAACCAAGTACTCCACCTATCCTTAGCCCCGCTACTAGACGCCATCTATAAAACAATTCCAAGGGCAACCCACAGTGCCTTAGCACCTTATTTAGACCTAGATTGCAGATTACCTAGTGGAGATCTGGGATAAAGGTAAGTGTGTGATTTAAATTTGACATATCAAAAAATCAAACCATTGAATAAACCCCCTCCCCCACACCCCCAGTTGTTTTTGCTAATATTCGTGCAGGGCGTCCATCGGTAGGCTCGGACCGTTGGATGTCAATTTCAGGCGATCCTGGCCATCGTTAAGCGCGACTCATTTTTTAGCAAGTTTTAGTTAACTGTCAGTTTAGAATATGGACTACAAGCAAAGGTTGGGGATCACATTGTATGTATGTAGTGTATGAATGTACGGGCGTATTGTGTTTGGATCCTCGCCAACTGCTGGACGCCCTGCACGAATATCAACAAGAACAACTGAGATGTGTTTTGGGGGAGGGGAGGGGTGGGCGTTATTCAATTTTTTGATTTTTTGAAAAATTACCAAAATTACCAAAATGCCACTAAACCCAGTAGTATTTTGGGAAAATTGGCAATAATATTTTTCCAATGATCTGAATGCAAATGTGCCCTTCAAAAGAATTGTAGATTAAGTTGAGATCTTTCCCACAAGCATAAGATCGTCGTGATTGGAGATGAAAATTTCAAGTTATAAGCTCTTGAGTTCTTCAAAATTTGAGAAATGAAAAATCTTATAACTTGATATTGCGGTCTTAGAATTGAATGATCTTATGCTTGTTGGAAAGATTTCAGCTTAATCTACAATTCCTCTGAAGGGCACATTTGCATTCAGATCATGGAAAAAATATTATTGCCAATTTTCCCAAAATACCGCTGGGTTTAGTGGCATTTTGGTAATTTTGGCAAACTTTAATGGTATTTTGGTAATTTTTCCTTGATTTTTTTATATGTCAATTTTTTGTTCCAATGGTTTAATGTATTGTGTGTGTACGCGATGATTGTACGAAATATGTAGTCATAGTTGGATGTGTACGTAATGTGTATGAAATGTATACGGAGAAACAAATACATATGCAAAGAAGCAATAGTAGCAACTAGAAGCTGCTTTAATACCAAGTTCAAAAGATCGACGTAACAAGCAACGAAAATTTTATGGGTCCAATGAAGATGAATAAATAACTTCTCGTTGGAAGGAAAGCTAAATATTAACAGACATATTATATAATTCTGTGATGTTCAGCAGCATAAATATCTGATAAGGATGTCTAAGTTTCAACATGATGTGAATCTAAAATGAAGGCTTGTCCTACCAGACCAGAATGACTGCAGACACAGAGGAAAGTGACACAAGTTACCTTATTTGGTATTACACGTTAGTTTATTGGTAATACGATCTCAAAATACATCTGACAAAAGAGTTCAAAGCTTCTTTCCCAAGTCTATTCTGAGCATGAGCATAACCTGCAATAGCCTTCCAAGATAATACACCTTCCTCTAGGAGCGCATAAAGAAGCTTCTTTACTTCCAAGTTGCCACATTTACAATACATATTAATAATTGCATTTGAAACATCCAAATCAAGCTCCATTGCATATTCCACAATGTGGGCATGCATGTCTTTGCCATCCTTTAAACCTGCAAATCTTGCAGGTGCATCAAATATACTGATCAGATACACTAATATATGGAAATATACACTAGCATACATACATTAAGGAAATATATGCTCCATGCCTGCACCTTGTATTTGGTGCAATATCTGGAGGGTCGTAATGTCAAAACCATTCTAGGCATCTGCCACCATTATATTGGTCCATGAAATCATATCTAATTGGTCCATTGTGTCAAACAAGGTCTTTGCTTCCTTCAGACCATTGCATCTTGCATGCATACAGATAAGGGCATTCTCCATGATAACATCTGGATCAAAACCCCTAAATTTCAAGAACGAAAGGACTAAGATGATATGCAAGAGAATCAACCTATTAATAAAAGAATGTGCAGGCAAAAACTTACAAAAATTGAGGTTGAAAATGAATGAAGATGAACTCGAACTTGAATAATGAACAGAAATGAGCAATTGAATACAATACATAAAAAATATGCATACATGGGTGAATCTATAGTAAAAAAAGGAAGCCAGGGGCCAGGAAATGTCGTGCGCGCTCTAGAAATACATACGATATATGCAGAGCTGAATACATGGCCAAATCATATAGAAACCATTGAGAAAAAGCCGTATAAGTATACATTTTATGCGAAGAACCATTTTTTGTGATATTGAAAGCTAAGAAAACTTTTTTTGGATAGCCCATTGTTACATAAGAGAGAGGATCTCTTTTGGGATCCTGTGGTATATTCTAGGTATATCTAAAGATTTAACTGCTATATTTTTTGTTCTTTTTCTGGTAGTGGAAATTTTATTCTTTTTTGTGGTTATTTTTTCATAAAATTGTGGGCCTAATGTTCTTGGTTTTTTGTGCGCCAATTTCTTTCGTTTTTTATCCACTAGAAAACTTAGTCTACCCTAATCTTCTCATTTGACAAGCAATCACTCCTTGCGAAAGCCATAACCTTGGGGTCGAAATGAGAGTTCTGGAGAATTATAGAATGGACAGACGACCTCTTTTCAATAATTGTTACTAGAAAAGCTCTTTTTTTGAATCCTATGATGCTTTCTTTTGGGAATTGGATATGCGGAAGCCTCAGATGTTGGAGGGGAGGACATGTTAGGGAAAGCTAAGACAAAAGGTTTTTGCACTTCTTGGAGGACTGTATGTTTGTTTTTTGTGGTAAAGAATGGCTACAAGTTCAATCAAAATCCACGATAAAATATTAAATTATTTGGATGTATTATCGTTTGGAGTGTCTCATAATTTTTTATAACCATTGGATTGAGGAATATTATCAAGAATATTCCATCAAAAAACCTCTGTACCCTTCATTGCAAATCAAGATGGATAACCTCCTCTTGACCCGCCCCACAAACTAGCTTTTCCAAAAAAGACCTAACGGTCTATATCTTCATTAAACCAAAAGTCAATGTCTAATATATACTAGTAACGGGTTCCCAGCATTGCCGAGCATAGATACGGATCTATTCTAGAAAATGAACTTAACTTCTTGCTTTTGGAGATGATGCTGCCTCTTCTTGCATTTGAATAATTAGTTATTGCTTTTTCTTGAAGTCCTATGGATTTTCACTTTGGCTTGTATAAATATAGAGGCGCATAAATTTGGGGTAGTCTCATTTTTTATATTGACTTGTTTCGGCCTTTTCCACTTAGTTATTGGATGAATATATGGAATAAATATGTATGCTTAGTAAGTTTTGTCCAGCATTGTCAAGCTTTGGCTACATTGGAATTGGTATAGTAGAGTGGAAAGAGGAGGGGAGGACAATCAATTTCATTTTTGTACTATAGTAGTATAATTAACTTTGTGAATTTGAATTCAATTTTAGGTTTTGGAGGGAGGGGAGGGGGATATAATAGGATGAAGGTTAGCACTCCATTGGCAAAGAGATTTGGAACTTGATTTTGCATAAGGAGATACATATGATTTGGACATGGAATTTATGTTTTCTAAATAATAATTATAGATATGGTTTCTCCAAAATGTTGCACAAACATACTGTGCGTACTCCAGAATATTTGGCTTGTTGCAAGTTGGACACCAAGGACCAAGTTCACTTATGTAGATCCTCTCGAAAGGTCATTCCATGATGCTCCCATTCTTCTAGGTTGCCCAAACAAATCTCTTCCATTCACACGGGGGATGACTCCGGGCAACGAGAGCTGTTGGATAGGCATATTCACTCCTTATTCCTTAATCTACATCGTACGTAAAGTTCCTCGTTTGTGGGGTATGCAAGTACAAAATTTGCTATACTGTATAACAAGATTTGTAAAATACTATAAGATTTCAAGCGGAATACTGTATGGTGTTGATTTCGTACGTGTAAAATACAATTATGAGGGCTCTCTCTGCCCTACGTCACCCCCCGTGTGAATATGCACCCAAACCAAAGGGGGTTTAAGGGGGATTTTAATTTAAATGTGTTGGACCCATTGATTGTGTTAATTAATGTCAATGGTAGTTATGTGTTGGTTGTTAATGTCAATGGTTGTTGTGTGTTGGTTGTTATGTGTTGGGGGATTTAATTTTTATATGTTGGATGTTAATGGTTTGTGTTGCAAAAAAAATTTTTGGCCCTTCTGGGCCTTAGGGGCGCCACCCCCGGGGTGTGACAAAAATTTTAGAACTCAAACCAGAAAAAAACTAGAATTCATTTGAGGCTTTCATCACCTGTAGCTTTTGAATTTGATCACAATAAAACAAATAGAACATAAGTAAAAGTTACCATAAAGATAGAGCAGATTAATCCCATTATTCTGAAAGTCATAAAGTTTGCAACACCCATACACAAACATTTTTCAACTGGAATTTAACAGCAGCCTTTGGCCTCCATGGATTCTTGTGGTGAGAAACAAAAGTGGGAAACTTTTCTGCTTGTTAGCACAAGGATCTAGAAGCCTTGGAATTTGCTTAATAACTGCCTCAAAATCTAAAAATGCATGGTAATTTTTTGCAAGCTTCATTCGGAATAAGCCATAAAACAATATCCAATAGCGCAATCCTGTATTAATCAGCTGGTAGGATGTGAAAGCCTACTAAACCCGGCCGAAAAATTACTGTTTTAGCGTAGATAACTTAACCAAACATATCCATATCATACACTATCAAAAAGATCTTGGAGAGAGCTTTCCAAAGCAATAAAAATCATCACAAACAGAGCTCTGGATCAAAAGTTATGATAAGAAATGTGTTGCCGGCAGGGAAACTGCACTACATGCGCCCTTCCAGCCCTTCATGTGCCCATTATGCACCACACACACAAAAAGAGGGCTTTTATTGTGAGTTATTGGTTGTTGACCATTGGAAAAAAAAAGGCTAAAATCAATGGCCCTTCATGTGCCCATTATGCACCACACGCACAAAAAAAGGGCTTTCGTTGTGAGCCATTGGTTGTTGACCATTGAAAAAAAAAAGGCTAAAATCAATGGCTCAGAAATGGTGCACTCTAGATGTACGCATTAGTACATCCATTTGAATACATCATGAAATCATAGGAAAACCTTAGTGAAAAGCGTACAAAAACACAAAGAAAACCCCCTGTTATTATGCTACATATTCTTATGGAGCGTTTACTTTGTGTGATCTTGCCAATTAATGCTTTGATATATTACTACTTGAATAGAGGTTTCCATTTGTAGTTAAATATAAATGGCTATCACATTGGTTTGGGTGCTAACAAAATGAGAACTTTGCTAGCTTGAAACAAAACAAATGTTAAAGACCTGCATACCCTCCATTTCACTTGAATCTAAACGGCATTCATGTGAGTTTTAGCATTCTATAAGCTGGGAACGTTTTGCTGCTCAAGCGACTATTATGTTCCATGGTGAGCCATCAGATGCCTTCTCACTCGGTCGTGGTATTCGCCAGGGATGCCCTTTAGCACCATTGCTTTTAACAATTGTTGCAGAGGCTTTGTCGCAGTTATTCGCCGTTGCAACCACAGAGGGACTTCTCCATGGTCTTGTGATGGAGGATGGCACACAAGAGATTTGCAATCAATATGCAGACGACACGTTCCTCTTCCTACTCGCTAATGCTGAGAATCTTGCAGTTGCCAAACTGCTGTTAGACACTTTTCCATTGGCTTCTGGTGTCCTTGTGGGGTGGCAGAAGTGTATAGCTTTATGGACATTGGATACTCCGGCCACCGCGTGCGTTCATGATTATCCATGGAAATTACTTGCGCATGGACAGGCCATCAAGTTGTTGGGGATTCCAGTTGGCATCCATGTTACTATGGGAGCTGCATATGGGAGGAGATCATTAAGGGTTTGGAGAAGCACTTATTCTGTTGGTCCACTGCAAAGTCATCTTATGCGGGATGCATTACAATGGCCAAGTCAGTCTATAGTAGTACCCATGTTTATGGCATCCTTATTGCTAGCCCCACAGATCAAAGTGCGTGAGCTCATTGCAATAGTTCGAAACTTTATATGGCGGGGACTGAGGAAGGTGCTGTGATTAAGGTGGCTTGGTTGAAATGCATCATTCAAAAATGGGCAGGTGGTTTGGGTATGATGGACTTCTTATTGCAGAGCAAAGTTCTTATTTCAAAGTTCATTTGGAGACGCCTGAATGGTGAGGATGACTCTCCTGCGACCACCACAATGTGTCCAGGTTAACCACCCTAGGTTGTCAAAGTTAACCACCATGTTGTCCAGAATGAAAACATGTCCAAATTAACCACCATAGAGTGTTCAGGTTAACCAACCTAGTTGTCCAAATTAGCCATAGAGTGTCTAGGTTACCACCCCAGTTTGTCCATGTTAACCACCATAAAGTATCTAGATTGACCATATAGATTGTCCAGAATAGCCGCAAAAACATGTCCAATTTAAGCACCATAGAGTATCCAAATTAACCACCATGTAATGTCTAGGTTAACAACCCTAGATTATCTAGTTAATCTAGGTTGTCCAGGTTAACCACCACATATTATCCAGAATAACCACAAGAACATGTCCAAATTAACCACTATAGAGTGCGCAGGCTAACCATCCTAGGTTGTTCAAGTTAACTACCATAGAGTATCCAGGTCAACCACCCTAGATTATCCAAGTCAACCACCATAGAGTCTTTAGGTTAACTGCCACATGTTGTCTAGAATAACCACAACAACCTGGACATGCAAATATTTTGGTTAAATGGACAAATTGTGATGTGATGGTTAATATGGACATATTCTTGTGGTTAACTTGGAACACTCTATGGTGATTAACTTGGACACGCAAATATTTTGATTTGGTTACCCTGGACATGTAGTTATTCTAGACAACTTATGATGGTTAACCTGGACACTTTATGGCAGTTAACTTGGACATGCAAATAGTTTGGTTATTCTGGACAAATTATGATGGTTAATATTTCTATGGTGGTTAACCTGAACATTTATTGTAGACATTTGGTTATTCTGGACAACCTGCGGTGGTTAATCTGGGACACTCTATGGAGATTTATTTTGGTTATTTTGAGTAATTGATGATGGTTAATATGGCCATGTTCTTCTGGTTAACTTGGATGTTCCATGGTGGTTAACCTAGACATGCAATTATTTTGGTTATTTTGGACAACTGATGATGGTTGATATGGACATGTTCTTGTAGTTAACTTGAGCACTACGATGGTACTTGGCCCACAAGAGAAGCTCCAACACTTAGTTTTGTAGGCATTTAACATGTACAAGTACAAAAACATTATGGATGGGTGAAAAATGCATATTTTCAAAGCAAATTGGGTTGGATATTATGATTGACAATGCATGTACAAGAAGTGGAAGAATTCAAGTTTTCCATTTGAGAAGCGTAATAACGTGGAATACAATATCAATATTATTAATTTGGGATTTTTAGGTTTGGCCAAAAACGTTTTTGGAATTTATTTTAGCCTGATTTCCTAAGATTTTAAAGAGTTTAGATGTCGAAAAAATATTTCGATCATCCAAAAATCGCAGAAAAATAATTCCATATGATTTGTGTTTTGGGTACTTCGTGGGTTTGCATTATCCATCTCATATTTCTAATCCTGGCTTTTCTCGATGTCAAAGAGGCATCGATGCCACATGCATAGGCATTTGAGCGCGTCTCCAATTGCAATTCCATGCATTGCCAAGGGGTTGCACCTAGAATACATGTATTGATCAAGTGAGTGCACGATTGGGGTTTTTTATCGCCTTGGTCGTAGGTATACGGTCGGGAGCTCATACGGGCGGGAAGGAGAGATTCCGTAGATGATCGATTTGGGAAGCTGATCCATCTGACGGAAGGAGCGTCGTATCCTTATATTTCCAACTTCATTTTTACCTTTCTAGCGCATCATCTCAAAGACTGCCCATTCCAAATATTCCGTGTATTGCATGTATTACCCTATTCCGTGAATTCCGTGTATTCCGGTAGAACCCTAGACCTATGTCCTCACAAAAGGTACAAAGTCTGAAAGGGATTATATAATTTGGCATAACCAATCGTGAAATCTATGGATAGGGGCTATAATGTTCGTAGTTCGAAAACCCAGATAGTATGGGTTTTTCTACCCAAAAGTCGTGATATAGGGTTTTTCTCAGGACCCTCAACCATTATGCCATTTGTCCATATATAGAGGTGCACCCCTCGGGTGCATTGCTTTCAATTTATATTTCTCTATTGGATTCCTTTGTGCTATCTTTGTGACTTCGGAGGACTTCCGGTAATATGAGATGTAATTCGTCGAGCTGAAGCATAAATCACTGTTTATGTTCTTGAGTTTCGACACAGATGTGAAGAAAAGACAACGTCTTCATATCTTCTTTTCCTTTGCTCTGCTAAATGTTCGAAATAATCCGAGATGATATAGAAGCTGGTGCTTTAAGCCACAATAGTAGCCAGATATGATCTGGTCCACTCCGTGAAGAATAAACAGGTCCCGTGTTGATTCTTTTATAAATTAGATAAGCTAAAAGAGTTTGCATCCAACATTCTTTCCCAATCCTCTGTCTATTTTTCTAATCTACATCTGTTGATATTCAATCATTGTCTATTTTTCTAATCTACATTTCTTTATATTTGAATTGCAACATAATGTTTAGCGTTGAAGTTGGAAATATCGTCCCTTTTTTTTCCGAGCTCATCATCTTCTTATACAACTAGTAATGGTACCCAGCCTTGCTGGGCATAAATTAGGAACCTTTAATTTCTTTCTTTTTTTATTCTCCCTTTTTTTTCTAACCCCCTTCTCCCTCCCTTTGCCTTCCCTTTCCCCTTCCCCTTTTTTTCTTTCTATTTTTCTTATCAGCTTTTTCCCTTCCTTTTTATCTTTCCCCGCTCTTCCCATTTTTCCACTACTCTCTTTCCCCTTCCTTTTCCCCTTCCTCTTCCTTTTCCTTTTCCTTTTTCTTTCCCGCTTTCTCATGCATTTTTTTCGCTTTCTTTTGCTTACCTTTTCATGTGCCCTTTTTCTTCCTTTCCCCCACCCTCTTCCTCTTGATCACGCGCCCTTTTCCCCCATCTCTTTTCCCATTTCTCTTTCTCTTTTCCTCATGCTCTTTTGCTTTTCCTTCTCCTTTTCCGCTTCCCTTTTCCTTTCAACTTTCCATTCCCTTTTCATACTTTCCCCACCCTTTTGCTTTATGATGTTCCCTTTTTCCCTTTCCTTTCTCTTTCCCCTTCCTTTTTACATTTTCCTTTCCTGCCTTTCCTTTTTCTTATATGCCTCTTTCCATTCCCTTTTCTCAACCTTTTTTTATGTACCCTTTTTCCTTTCTTTCCCCATCCTCTTCCCCTTTTTCCCCTTTCCACTTTCTCCTTTCTTGTTTTTTTTTTTCCCTCGCCCCATACTCTTTTTTTTCCTTTCTTTTTTCTATTTCCTCACCCTTTCCCTCTTCCTTTTTTTTTTTCGTGGCCCTTTTCTCCTTCATCTTTTCCTCTTTTCCTATTCCTTGCTCCCTACCCTTTGTCTATTCTACTTTCCCCACCTTTTCCTCATTTTTCCATCCTTTCCCCTCTTCCTTTTTCTCATGCTCTTTTTGCTTTCTTTTTTCTTTCTTCACCCCTTTCTCTTTTCCCTTTTTTCACTTCCTTTCCTTTTTTCTCTTTTCTCGCTCCCTTTTCCCATGTTCTCTTTTTCCCTTTTCCCCTCTCTTTTCCTTTTTTTACTTTTCTTTTTCCCATAGACTTTGCAACCTTTTCTTATTTTCCCTTACCTTTTTCCCTTTTCTCACCTTTACTTCTAATTCTTCTCATGAGCTCTTTTTTCCCTCCTTTCCCCCCTATTCTATTCCTTTTTCTATTTTCTTTTATCTTCCATTTTCCTTTTCTCCTTCTCTTTCCTTTTTCCACTTACCTTTCTTTTTATTCCTTTTCCCTTTTTCCCTTTCATCGTTTTTCTTTTTCCTTTTCCTCTTCCCCTCTTCCCTCTTCCTTTTCCCTTTCATCGCTTTTTCCTTTTCCTTCCCTCTTCCTTTTCCCTTTTCCTTGTCCCTTTCATCGCTTTTTCCTTTTCCCTTCCCTCTTCCCTTTTCCCTTTTCCCTTTTCCCTTTCATTTTTCCTTTTCCCTTCCCTTTTCCTTTTCCCTTTTCCCTTTTCCCTTTCATCATTTTTTCCTTTTCCCTTTCCCTTTTCCTCGTTTCCTTTTCCCTTTCATCAAGTTTTTTCCTTTTCCCCGCCCTTTTTCCTTTTCCCTTTTCCCTTTTCCTTTTCCGCTTTCCCTTTTCCCTTTCATCTTTTTTTTTTTTTTTTTCCCCTTTTCCTTTTTCCCTTTTTCCTTTTCATCGTTTTCCCTTTTCCCTTTCATCGTTTTTCCTTTTCCCTTCCCCTTTTCCGTTTCCCTTTTCCCTTTTCCCTTTCATCGTTTTTCCTTTTCCCTTCCCCTTCCCCTTTTCCCTTTTCCCTTTTCCCTTTTC
Organism: Isoetes taiwanensis; assembly: GCA_021234155.1. NCBI lineage: Eukaryota > Viridiplantae > Streptophyta > Lycopodiopsida > Isoetales > Isoetaceae > Isoetes > Isoetes taiwanensis. The sequence goes on along the minus strand of JAJEKV010000016.1, from coordinate 12,885,747 downwards.
CTTTTCCTTTTCTTTTTTCCTTTTCCCTTTCATATTGAAGCCATAGTCAAGATGAAATTTTAGTTGAAGACACGCACACATCATCTCCACCATTGGTCAATCAAATCCTCGACCGTCCGATTTAGGGTGCGGTCCATTACACAACATTATAATATAAGATGCATTATTTTGGGTCATGAAAATTGTGTTATGCAAGGTAAAAAATATAAGTTTTGGCAGGAATTCTTGCCTGGTTCCAATGGAAGGTTGACAACCATGGGAATATATGCACGGGATCTTTTACTGGATCAGGTATACATTTCTATTCCAACATGGAGTCTTATGTATGTGTAATAGTGATGACGTTTTGCAGACAATGTGGGTATCTTCTTTCTTGAGGAAATGTTTTCTTTGTATGAATTCATAGTTCTGCTAGCCCATGTTATTTGGTCGATGAATTGTGGATGGGGTTTCTGATCTTTGGAGTTGCAAACTATATGTTGAAAAGCAGCGAGATTCCGAAATCAGTGTATCCATGGGTGTAAATATGGTAATGCTACCCAAAAAAATGCGAAAGCACTTAGCACCTAAAGCACTTCCAAGCACTTAGCAACCCGTAGTTATACCTCCCACAATCTGGAAACCTCCTGCCTCGGCTACAAGACCTAGCTTCCGTGCACCTTCCTTTTTTTTTAATCCCAATTTGTGTTTCTTTTGCTCGCTTTTTCTCCCGCCACATCATAGATCAATTATCCTGAACTTACATTCGTGAATCGATTACAATGGTAGAGGAGGCATTCATAAATGAGGATTTTGAAAAAGATACACCCTTTCAAACCATGGTTTGCAGCCTCGCAGCAAATTCAATTGGTCGCAAATAATGTTACACAAGAACAAGGGGAATCAGCCATTGGCAAGAACCCTCAATCCCAAGTCGGCTATCGCACTAAAGTTGCCGCTATTCACCCACATCCAAGGCCAAATTGACAGCTTTGTTAAGGATTCTTTATCCGCATGGGGTTTCAAACAATGAAATGTGAAGCAATTTGCCCCTTGCATTTGCTTGGGAAAATTGCCAAGAAGGTCTTGAAGATCCCAAGGCCATCAAATCAATTGGGTCGATATGGTGCACGTGTTATGGTTTACGTGCATAGCGGTGCCGAGAGTTCGTGGTGTTAAAGAGAAACAAGAAATTGATTCAAAGCCTCGCCAGCAAAAGAGGTAGCAAGTAGTAAACTTGATCGTATAAACTTGAAACTCGAATGCAGATATAGTGACAGAGAATCTGGAAAACTTATGATCAAGAAAAACTCGATGGAAAAAGAAATGCAGATATAGTTGTTAGCCCGGCAAATTAAGAAAAGTCAAAATGACAAATTTTTAAAAAGGCTAACCGTAAAAAAAAAAGACACAAAGATGGAACAATTGAAATCAATCGCTTGTTGAAAAGAGGGCCCTGCTCATGACACAGAAGTAGAACAGAAATAAAGGAGTTGGAGAGAAAGTTAATGTTTGAGGAGTATTTGCAGAGTCCATGGAGTCATTATGCACTGAGATCCGATCTGATTTTGAAGAAGGGAAATTTGGAGGCGTAATTAATTCAACCGATGGTGACATCAAGGCGCCCAAGGAATATGCAAAAAACCTTGACAAATTTAGGAGACATCAAGAATCCAACTTTTCGCATCAACACCATCAAGAGAAATCTTCCGTGTTTTTTACAAAAATTTTTGTAATGCTTGTGGTTTGGGATTTCCGATAAGTACAAGCTTTCTTTAATTCTTGATTGCTCACATGAATATCATGTGATGTGTGTCCGCCTTGTTAAAGGAAGGCAAATGTTTGAAATGTGAATGCCTAGTTCCCAAGACCTTTTATGTTGAGCTTGGCTTGAGCATTCCCCAAGTGCAGCTTGAGCAGGTTGCTTCCTTTGATCCTAGATTAAGTTTCTCGTGAAATCAGATTTGGGATCAAATACAGTCGGCAATTGAAGATGTAGTAGATGTGCAATCGACCAATTGAAGTCCCCTTCTACTAGCACTAAGAGAAGAAGGTTGAGACATGTCGGATGATTCTCGATATTGAAATGTAGAATGTTCTCGGGACAGTGACCCCAATGCGCTTAAGAAGTGGCAAAGAAATTTCGGAAGAAACAAAGGCCGCCTGTGATGAGGAGATTGAGTATGTCTTTATACACTCCAACCGTGAAGAAGCGTATAAGATCAAGAAGAAAAAGCTGATGTGGTTGTGAAGAAGACAGGGGAAGGAAAAGAAGACATTGAATAAAGAAGAGACTAGCAAAAGAAAGGAGGTGGCAAGGCCAAAGCAAATGTTCGCACTCAAAGCCAAGGTTACTAGAAAGTATCCTTTGAGAAGGAGAGGTCAAAAGAATGATGGGAATGATGCAGGTAAATGTAACTTGCAAGGCAATGAAGAAGAGGTTGAGAAGGATGTCATGGACAACATAAACTCAACCCTTGCTGATATTGCAAAAGTGTGGTTTGAAAGTTCAAAAAGAAGTTCATGAAGAGCGTACCAATACTAGAACCCTCGCACCAAATGTACAAGCTTCAAAGACTATCTCTGTATAAGATAAAGGTACAAAACTTGCAGCAATGATTGAATCCATGAGGGGAAAACAACATCCCCTTTGAGCAGAATAATTCATTCCCCGATTGTTTAATTTGAATTTTTAAATTATTGTATTCATTATTTGAGTTGTCTTCTAATCTTCGTGGAGTGACCAAGTAGTCCAAAGTGATGAGGACTTAAATGTATCCCAATTAACTTCCGTGTCTTGTGCTTTTTAATTTAATCTCAATATTTGTACTTGAATTTGGGTGTGTATTCACTTGATTAATGTTGTGAATGTTAGGTCCATCAAGTACAAAGTGTAAATGTAGCTTCAAGTTCCAATCGCACCGCCAATTGTTATTAGGCAAAAAGAGATTGCCGATTCTAGATCTTAATGGCGCTCTCGTGAAGACCTTTAGAAGAAAGTAATCAATTGAGGGATGATCTTAAAAAGATAAACCCTCAATTATTAAAATCATCAACAACTAACAAAGTAGTTGTATTCAAAGTCGAGTACATGCTTTCTTGGAGGAAGCATCTTACTGGGTATGACTTAGCCATTTGGTCCTCTATGAAATGATTTAATGTTCATGAGGTGCTTGATGTCCTATGTCCCGCTAAGAAAGACAAATTCATCTTCATTTGGGACCAGAGTTTTTGTGATGAGATGCCTTTCAAGTATCCTTGAGTCTTCTAATCCTATTTTATGAAGCCACCCATAAGGTATATGCGCCTTCCCCGAGTATGGCGTAAAATGTAATTATTGCATGATGAGGTTTACAAGACATTTCGTCTCCCACCATTTACTTCCATCATGGTGCCTACTTTCACCGCTACCTAACCGATGAAATTCTTCGATGTTTATTTGCTTCCAATACTTAGACAGTGTGTCACATGTCAAGATACTTTAGTCAGATCAAGAATAACACTAGAGCGTAATGTTATACAAGTATTTCCCTGTTCTTTTGAAGAATTATTCCAAAGTGACATTGAGCAGTATAAGAAACCGGCCGTCAAAGCATACCGCAAGGGCCGATTCGGGTTAGTTGATGCACATCGAAATGTCTTCGCACCGGGCTTGGTTCATCTACGTAAGTTTTAGATTCCCGATCCCGTATAAACTTTGTAAATTGCCTCAATTTTGTTACATAGGGGCATGTAACTATGTGGAGTGCAGATTTGCCTCCATTTTGTACAGATACTATGAGAGTGCATTTGCCTCCATTTTGTAACTACACAAGAATTTTGTACCATCTTGCAAATGTAATATATCTTCATTCTCTTTCATTATGTGTTCTCGTGATGAATTTTCTTGAAATTGCAAAGTTAATCCCGAGATGTTATGCTTTCCCAATTCAAGAAAAAAATAGTTTAGACTATAAGACCTCACGCCTACAACCCAAACCTTTTGCAAATGATTTTAATCTTGGCAGAACTCAAAGGAGTTGAGAAGATGGGGATTGAATTTGGACTCAAGTATTGCATCGACCTTGTTCATATTGATGACACCCACCAGGTCAAAAATTTGGTCAATGTCCCCGCCAAGTCAATTTTTGGTATATGTCTAAGCCGGAATTTTGGACTCAATAAAAAAGCAAGATATGTAGAACTAATTTGAAAAGTAATCAAATGTCAAGAACAAATGTGAATAAGAATCAAATGCCGTGGGTGCACGATAATTGAAAAAAAAGAGAAATTTTTCACATTAATAACATTAATAGCCTCGCAGTGCTCAATTTAAAAGACATCCTGAGCCCTCAAAATTACAAAATTGGAGCAAAAATTACAAAAAGGATGAAGATGGATGGCCTACTCAAAATTGGTAGGTGTCTAAGTACTTGAAGTCTTCAAAGAAATCAGCCGATTATTGTCACCTGCTTGGTGATTCCACCATTCAACACTGTCAATGAGGTACTCCGGGATTGCAGGGCTGCCATATTTAGCGTAATCAAATTACCATAAGCATCCGCCCGACCTCTATGATAGTAATAGCATTCTCTAAATGATCAAACCGAAAGAAGTCATGAGAGGGTTGTTCCTTTCTATGAAGTAGTACAAAGATTGCCAACCGGGTAAGTTGCTTTACAAAAATTCAACCCGCCCATTTTTTCCTTCTTCTCGCACAACTCGGACCCTTAAATTGTACCTCTTATCACTTTCCTTCAAGACATGATCTATATCCGCTAGAAGATTCTCAAAAAGTCTCTTTCCTTTGCCTTTACCAGTTCCCTCAAGAACTAGCAACCCAACCCACTTCCCGTTTTCTTGAGTCATGCAAAGCAGCCTTGCCTCTCCTCAAAGTCACGGCCTGTGGTCCAAAGTTTTTGCAGCTTTTTCTAGGTATTGTTTGAAAAGCCTAGCAAAGAGGGAGGCCACTGCCTTTTAAGGGAATCCAATTCACGAGCAAATGTAGCATTTGTCTTGATCACATACCTCGACTGGGGACCCCTGCGGTACAAGAACTCCTCGATCATCCGTAATCGCAACACACCATCCGGGCCCGGCCTTTGGTTAAAGTATCCTGCTGCAGGAGGATAAAAGGAGAAATAATCAAGCTCGGCCATTTTTCTTGACAAAAGCTTACTGTGGAGATGGATCCAAGCGGAGAGACCTGCAGATCAAGGCGGAGATGAGCGGCTTCTAGGTTAAAAGAATTCTGAATGCATTTTCGGTTTAAAGAATTTGCCATTAAGATCAAGCGAATGGGCGGAGAAAACAACAAAGGGCAATTGAAACGAGAATTCTCCCAAATTAGCGAAGAATTCTCAACTTCGCCAACAATTCTTGTTCAAATCTCCTCCAATCCCTTCACCAACCTCCCCCAAAGATCAGAATTCAGGAATTAACCTCCCAAAGATAGTCAAATTTTGAAGACTCTACCTCCCAAAAGCCTGTCAGAAAGAAGTGCTGTGTAAGTGCTTTAAGTGCCGTGGGCGTTAGATGAAACATGCTAAAGACAACCAAAAAAAAAGGAAAATACCTTTTGATCCTGCAGTTTGCATCCATTATACTTCATCCATTACCTTCTATGAGGTAGTTGGAATACTACTCATGATTTGTTGGCAAGTGTCTTCATCCATGGTATACATGTTAGAGTCATCTTCATCCGTGATACATGTCAAACTTTGACAAATTTTACAAGATGGCTATAAACACTTGCCTCAGTTTGTCCTCCATCGACTCAAAATTTAGACTACCCGGAATTTGTTTGTAATAAAGTCCCGAGACAATAACTTCTTCTACCCCAAACACATTCCCCATCCATCCTTATAATTTTCTAGCAAAGTATTCTTTGCTTCAAAGCACCTAAGCACATAAAAATCGACCCCTTCTTCATTACCTTCTTCAAAGATTTACAAAGAAAATTATCCCCCACTTCTATCATGGAACTCATTACATCATCTTCATCCTCTTCTTCTTCCTCAATATCAAACTCGGCCTCTTCTTCATTTTTTTTCAATGTTGTCACCAGTATTCCTAGGCTCCTTTAACCTCAACTCACTGTTCTCCCAATCACCAATTCGACTCACATACACACATTTATCCCACTTGAATTGAATGCAATAGTTGCAAAAGCATGACAATGGTCTATAAGCTATCTTCAAAGAGTTTTCCTTGTCACATGGCCTGATCGCGAATCTTTGTTGTTCCCTTCAAGGTATGGCATTCAATTCTTTTCAGATCATCCAATGTTTGAAGACTCCACCTCCCGAATAACCCTGTAACATCAAGTCTTTGTAAGTGCTTTTAAGTCTTTAAGACCATTCAGCAGACGGTCTAAAAACAACAAAAAAAAAGGAATAATACCTTTTGATATCATTATCAGATGGATGATTTTGAAAGTACAATTGGAGAAAATTAACAACCTCATGTGCACACCTGCAGTTGCATCCATTGTACTTCATTTGCTCTTGAGTTAGTACCCTCTTTATAACCGCACCAGCACCATCATGCTCACCTTTTGCCATGTGAGCTAAAAAAAAATTCCATAGGAGATCCTTACCCTTTCTCCCATAAAATCTACCAAGAAAATGGAATGGTCTTGAAGACTTGAACTGTGAAGAACAACCATCACTCCAAAATACATGTTTCTTATATTCAATTCCAATACTTTGCAACCAATCAGCATGCATTTGTAGACAATGTTGGACAAATTACATGTCATGTGTTTTGTCATCACTAATATAGAAATGAGTCTCCTTCACAATACCTTTGAGAGTTTGTTTTCTCTTCTCCTTGGCCGAGTCCTTGTTCTTCTTGTTCAAGCTCTCTTCCTCTCTCTTCCTTCTTTCTTCTTCTTCTTCTTTCTTCATCCTCCTGTAAGTAATATGCACTAGAATTGACACCGATCGTTGTATGCCAATGACAGATTGAGCTTCTGTTGGATCTTAAATCCGTAATTTTCTGCAAAGTCTATGATGTAAAAACAATAGTATCATCCGGTATGGTTGCCAAGCATTTCTTGAATTCCTTAGCTTGCCAATGAGCTTTATAATTATGTGGAACAAAAAGACTTCATAGTCTTTTTTGCATGCTCATTAAATGCAAAAAGGACTGCCTGGCTTGTAGGCCAATCTAGTAACCTTTGCGGGGTTTCTTAGATAGCTTGGCAAGCGATATTCTTTCTTTTGGACTTCTTGCTGACAGTTCAATGTCAAATGATTAGCTCAACTCCTAAAAAGTAATATGCTTGAATTTGATAGTTAGTACCTTTTCAAATACTTTCCATTGGACATTGATAGACTTTTGCTTGTTGGGTAAAAGCATGAAAGGGTGTACGTACATCGTACTGAATTGAAGGACGAATTTGTGCTTTTTTGGGGTACATTTTAGATGTACATCAAGATACTATGGTTTGTCGTTTTGTGTCAGATATGCAATGATTGCAAGATCATCCCTGACATTCCCCCCGAAATTCTTGGTTAACCACCGAACCACCGAACCAATTCGAATGGATCCGTCCCTCCCTTTCCTCAAATTCCCCCTTTTCACAGGGCGAACAATCGAAGGAATTCCAGCAAACACATGCCAATTGAATCTACAAGAAATACAAATCAATTTCAATCTGTTCATGGAGGGTGAGAATTCCAATGGAAGTGATGGTTCTAAGCGCAAGTATGCCGACATTGGCCAGTGTTATGCCACAAAACAAATAAAGAAGCGTGTTGGATGTGTCGGGTGGATTGCATCCTCGCCTTGCCGCAAATGCTTCGTCCCGATCAAAGATTAGTTTTTGTGATCGTTTGTTGCAAGATGACAGGCTTTTTTTTCGAACCTGTAATTGGAAATCCTTCCGTTATTGTTATGAAATCAATGATCGAAAACTTGAAAGATGGACTTCAAGAAGTAAAAGTCCGCTAATAGCAAAGATAAATTGGCTGCAAAACATTCATTTGTTATCAATGATTGTTGGAAAAAAAGGAGATATAAACAAGAATGTTTCTTCAAAATTGCTAAAGATACACCAAGAAATTTATTTAAAGCTGCGACAAGAAGGAAGATAATGTCATTAAGTGGAGCAAATGTATGGGCTTTGGCGGGAAGGATGCCAAGATCAAATAGAATCGATGATTCAATCAAATGTCGGGTTAATTGAATTTTGGCTTGACAATACCAAAGTTTCACCAAAGGTTAGAGATGTCATGAAGAGGGAGAACACAAGCAATACAATACCTTGATATCTCACGGGTTTGCTCTTGTAATTGAATCAATTCAGTCTTGGAGTTTATGTTTTCTTCCAAAATTCTTTCATGACTTTATTACCACATTCTAGTTCTGTTCCGAAAGACCCGTTAATGAATACACATGGTTCTCATGAAATGTATTGCATTTTATATTGTTTACATAGTAGCGTAAATCTTGCGGTTGATGTGCTATTAGGTACTTTTTAGATGTACATCCATTATTAGGTACAGTTACATGTCCATGCAAAATTGCATTTACATGTACTTGAATATCAAAATTACATCATTCTACATTTTAGTGTACTTTTCGGGTAATGAAGCCAAACAAATCAGACATATGTACATTAGTTGTACTAATATTGTAACATTAATGTGATGTACTAATATTGGAACATTAATTAGATGTACATTGGATGTACATTGGATGTTCGATTAACTGTTGGTACATACATTAGATGTCTTTAACAGACATTAGATGTACATTAGATGTCTGATAAATGCATCGATGGAACCTGTTGGATGGACATTTTATGTACATAGAACATACATTAATTGTACAATAGTATAGTTCAATACTCTTTTGGCATCGGTTGCCGACATCATTTTGCTAACATGGTCTTTAATGCTTTTTGTTATTGCGGTCTGAGCTTTATCAGCGGTTTGTATATCGGAATCTTGATACCAAAATTAAGCCTTAACCGGTTCGAGTATCCCGAAACCTGATTGCATAAGGAAATTGAAGGAGAGAAACACATGTTGTTGTGTCAAACATGAGCAAGCAGATCTGTCTGAAAGGCCTTCAATGATATGAGGAGATCCCTACATGTTAATTGCACTTGCGGGCTGTAGTGTCCATGCATCCCAAAGAAACAATGGAGTATGTCAAGCAAACAAGAAAACTTTTGATAATGTTAGTATCTTGTGGAGGTCAACAGTTTGCGAAATATGTAGAGGATGAATGGCATAAACTAAAATGCATCAAAGGCGAATGTGATGAATGTGGAGTGAAGAAACTAGACATCTGTCCAAACGAGGAAGATGGAATTTAGAATGTGGTGGCAAGTATATGCATATGTCAATGAGCCATCCAAAAAGGTACATCCGAAGGCTTAGATTAGTTGATCAGAATGACAAAGCATCTGTTTTGTTAAAGAACATGAAAAATCGATTACTAAGTTTACGATCATAACTTTCTGCAAAGACTTGGCGAGCAAAGCAGTTTAAAAGATGTGTTGAGAAACTCCGGGATAATAGTGTGTTTCACATTGTTGACTTTGGCAGAGAACTACACATTGAAACCGAGGACACGAAGTGCAATCCGAGCATTGGAATCCGATCAAATTAGTATTTTGGTCCATATTTCAATGATGAAAATAGAAGGTAAGCTTAAAAAAAATGCGATTGCATTTCTATGTTTTAGGATGACAGGGAAGCATGACACTCATTTTGTGCAACATGGTTTTAAATTACATTTGGGGTGGCTTAAGAATAATGGAGGTGGACACATAAACCTTCATTATGTGTGGTCGGATGGTTGTGCATCTCAATTCAAATCACTTGCGTGCATGGTATGGAATCTGTAGATACCATGTTGAAAATAAAATTAAAGTGATATGGAATTTCTTTGGATCTGGCCATGGGAAAGGCACACATGATGGCGAGGCTGGTATAGCAAAGTTGTGGCTTGAGAAGCGGCGAGAGAAAACAAAATGGCATGCGGTGTGGTCAGAAACAACTTGTGCGGTTTAAGGGCCAAGGAATCCAGGATTGTGAAAGGGTGTTTTGGGAGGTTGGAAAAGCAGATGTGAGCAGGCGCAAGCATTCAATTGCAAGACTTTACACGGTACTTTCGGCAGGATACGATACAATGTGTCAACTATAAACCCAAAGAGATCCACAAAGTTGCTATCTGGACTACTCTCGTGCTTTTGTGATGCTTGCATTAACTTCAATTGGTTGAATTGTGAGAACATTAAACATTGTGGAGAATGGTCTCTAAAAGTTTGGAGCCCACCAGGATCATATTGCCTCTCGTGTTGAAGCTGAAAATGATGTGGAAGTTTTGTATCTGAGGGCGAGGCTGGTTTAGATGACACCGTGCATTTGTTTCGGATGTATTTGTGTCTTTTGCGGCACCGGACAATGTGGAAGGTGTTTTCATACTATGTTCTCATGTGCACCGGGGAAAAGCATGCATTGGAAGAAGATTCAATTGATGACTATGGAAATGAATACTCTGCCGGGCACTAGTGTCATTGAAGGACAATATTATGAACTAATCCCGTGGGCTGCCACAATAAGTATAAACTGCTTCCTACTAAGAATGTTTTGGTACTGGCAGAATCTGTGATTGGGATTGAATCCCATTCAAGAAAGTAAAACACAATTTGAAGGGGCAAGCCTGATTTCACTCACTTGCCGATGAAGTCCATGAGACATTGTTATCACAACTTCCGGCAATTGTAGATGACATGGACTAAGTCGGATCTGTAGTACTTTCCCCGAAATATTGTAATACTTTGTTATAAGAACTGAAGAACCGGACTACTTCGGAAGTGCATTATGTACATCAATGTACATAAGATGTACAACAGATGTACATCATTGTACATTCAAAAATATTATAAAAATTTGTTAAGTGTAAGTTGATTAGAATTGAACACAAGAAAGTTGAATTGCATAAACACTAAAATGGTTTCAGTCATGGCAAAGATAAGAAATGGACAGGGTTTTCATGTACAAATGGTTGATATATTTATATTGTGGACATAAATATAACACACCCAAAAATGAGCATGGCTCATAATTCATGACCAAGCTTCAAAATGTCGGTAGGAGCCCGATATCTTATGACTATTGCATCATGTCTTCCAGCCCGAGAGAGGTGAAGAGATATCCTCTAAAGCGATAGTCCATGCGGTTTCTATAGCACGTGCCAGCAAAACCTTTCCATCCTACATAGCATCTTCGGACCGCGTGCCTTCCCCAAAGGGTTGTGCAACAAGTGATTTCTTTGCCAATATACCTTTCATGGTTGCTTTCGTTCCTCATAATTTTCAATTTGCTCAACCTTTTCCCAAAGTTCGGGAACAACGGTATAGAGGCGATAATCGGTCCCCAACCCTATGTACTTGCAAGCTTGTGTTGGTTTGATTACCTCTGGGTGCAGTGAGAACTCTATCTCTTAGTTTCTTAATAGTCTTTTTGTGTTTCAAATCCATTCATCTACAAAGCAAATGAAGATCACTTAATTATGTATACACACTCATAATTGTACCAATAAGAAAAGCAAAGAAGAATAGAGTACTCAAGTGCAATGAACAAAAACTTTGATACATATATTCATAACATTTGAATTTGTACATCACCAAAGTCTGTACCAACAATGGGCGGTCGAGAGGCCAATAACATTGCTCCATTCCTTGTTCAGGTATATTGACTAAATTTAGGCAGCAGAGCACCCAAGTTGCTGCCATAGTTTGCCAAAGAAAATCTGTTCCACACGCTTTCGATATGCCATCTGCTTTGCATTAGTCATTGGATGCTCTTTTCACATAAACTATACCATCTTGACCATTTTGAATCCATTAAGCCATGGAATGAGCTCCATGACAAGCAATCATCACTAGCTAATATCGATTGTCCAAGAAAAAGGACATATGTAGCTTCCTCTGAGGATTCAAAGTGGATTTGTATCTTTAGTCGTCGATCGTAACAGCATGTCCATAGTACTCGGGTACTCTTTCCATACCGGGACCCCAATGGTTTCACAAACAACCCCTTTTGAGGTTCATTAGGGTGTTTGTGTGGCGGAGTCCAACACTTGCTCCACGGTGTAAACAAACTTCACTTTATGGAAAAAGCATCACAAATATGTTCCACAATTGGTTGAAGATTTTTAGAAGTGAGTGAAGACCAGATGGCAACATCAAACCCTTCTCTTACAAATGCTAACAGTGATGCTAACCCTGGCCTGCAGTAAAAAAACCTGTTTCCTATATTAAATTGAAGCTCATCTTTCTGGATCTGTTGGTATCTTGAGTTAATATTTTCATTCTTGTGCACACTCTTGCCCAACACAGAATTTAAGTCAAAGATAACGAGCTTTCTCCCGCCAATTAGATGATTCACATTCAAAGAAAGAAAACACTTGAGATTCACAATTTATAATTACATTTCAGACACACAATTGAGAAAACACATTGATAATTACGATTGTTATTTGCACAGGTGTAAGTGAGACAAATAAATTAATTTTTTCATTACTTATTGAGTACAAAGAAGCTCGGAGCATGGCTCATACAAAACTGTAATTTACAAACAAGTCAAAGGGACTATCTACCCCGGTGTAGGAACAACTGCTTGTATATTCATCTCGCCTTCTACAATTAATGCCTCCATTAGATGATCCCTCCGTGACTTGGCATAGGCATCAGTGAACCAACTGGGTGTCATCTGCATGGTGCACAAGTATTAGAGGACTATACCAACAAATAACTAATAGGAAAATAACATGTTCTACTTACAAAAATGGAGCTTGGCTGTGCATCAACCACGGCATCTATGAATTTGTGCATGTAAGCCACAATGTACATGCAAGGGTTGCTGGTACTAGTTTCTGGCATTTTAGGACAGAACACAGGAGCATCAAAGTTCTTCCTACCATGGTTTAAGGCTTGGATCCGAGGCATCATGTTATTGATCACAAGCTTATGAAACCTGCAAAATTGCAATGTGAGAATAAATCAAGCATAAAAATTGCAATATGAGAATAATCAAATCATAAAAACAAAATAGAAACTCATACTTATTTCGACCACTTTAGCATCGGGTACATAGCCTTTGACAGAGAGAGAGGATCTCGTATACTTGGGCTAGCTATAGATGGAAAAAAGAGCTTTTCATTGGACCAGCCAAGCACAAGTATTGCCAATGCCACATTTGGGCCTTGCAGAATTGGAACAAATATGTATTGGCATCTTGCAATCAAAATGCCATCCAGCCCTTCCTTTATGTTAGTGTTACGTGCATCTCCCCCCGTTCTTGAGGAAATTCACAAAATTGAAGGTGTCCTACGAATCAGAAAAACTTGTGTTTCCAATCGGATGGAAGATCGCTACAAAGGTACACGCACACAAATCCAGTTACATATTAATACATAAGATGAGTGACTTAGGGAATGAAATAACATAAATATGTTGAAATGCTAGCCTACCTCCCATAGACATCTACCATCTTAGAGGTCAAGTCCAAATTCGGCCGAACTTCGTCAACATCACTTTGAAAGATAGAGGGTGCGAGGCTTAGGAGGGGCGGTCCTATAAGGAGTGAATGGAACCAACCTTTTCACGATCGGTTCACTAAACTACAAAGGAAACAACAAGATTAGCAAAAAGAATATATCTATTGTAATCAATTGTATATTACTCACCTTGTAAATTCATCACTGTTTGACATCTTAGGGGATTGCTGCACCTTATTTGTTATCACATCAATATTTGCTTGTAGATCCTCTTCCTCTTCCTTCCGGCTCGGAAGGATCGGGGATCAGCTTCCTTCACGGCTGTGATCGTGTCCTATGTACAAAAAAAATGTGGTTAATTACCATAAATCTGAGATGTTTAACAAAATTAGTTCATCTTGGACATACCTCTTTCTAGGTGGTGTTGGCACTTTTTGCACTGGAGATTTTCTTTTTTCGAGGAGGACATTTTTTGTTCTTGGAGATTTTGCCTTTTTTTTTCCTTTTGGAGTGCCATCACCAGCATTCTTTTGCCTCCTCTTTGGAGTGGACTCAACTACCAACTCAGCTTCCTCTTCCCCAGTATCTCACAGGTTAAAATCTGGATCTGTGTCCTTTGTAGCTTCTCATAATGAGGTCCAGGCGGGACCCTCGCAGATGATCTTTGAGACGGAAGTGAATCTTTCTTAGCTTCTCCAATTACTAATTTAGCACTTGGTGATGAAAGATTTTCTATTGCGGCGATCATTGAAGGCTCGCACACCGCTTTAGCTTTCTCAAGTGCCATCCTCTCAATTTCCTCAACTTCACTTTGCCATGTTCGAAAGAGCCTTTTTGCGGTTGTTCTATTCTTGGCACTATAAATGTCATTGGTGATCCGGGCTGGAAGGTAGAGGGTCTACCGATTCGATGCCTTATTATGCTCGATAAAATCTGTAAAGAGAGTCGTCTGCAGATGGCTCAAGAACATCAGCCATTAAAAGCTGCTTACGGGATAGGAAATTTCCTCATCTGCAAACAAACAAATGATCTAAATTTCAATAGACATAAAAGAACATGAAAATGCAAACTAATGAGAAATATAAAGGTACATTCTCCCAAGCATGTACATTTCATGTACATAAAATGTACCAAATGTAAGTAACTACATTTAACTATAGCCAAATGTACATGTACATGTTCCTCAATGTACATAAAGGTACATCAATGTACCCGGATGTACAATCGATGTACCCAGATGTACCCGTGTATCCGGTTAGGGAATGTAGATCTATGCAAAAAAAAAGCACATATATGTAAAAATGCACATACTTATGAATCCATCTACAGATGCACTCTAAAGATAAATGCATATACATCTATTTGCAGATGTAGACTCCATTAGAACATGTACAAGCGATACAAATCGCAAATCCAAGCTCAAAAATAAAAGCATCAATAAACAAGCAAATATATGCCTATGTACCTCGCTACGGATGTACACTAAAAGTTATACATGTACAAGGAATAGCAATGCACCGAAAGCCATACATGTAGAACTATCACGGTTACAATAACAAATATGAATGAAGAGAAATATAAGTTTAAATTAGTTGAAAGCAATGCATACCTTTCCACGGCCGAGGGAAACCAAGCTGAATCGAATGCCCTCATCCCGGATGCAACCTTTTATGCAATTACATCTTTCATGGACCGATAACACAAGCGAAAAAGGCAATAAGCATCTACATGGAGCTAGCAGCAACAAACCAGTTTTGCCAAAGCCTTGGCCTAGCAATTACATGAACTGAATGTGATGAACGCTCTATAAGTAGCTCCCTCAGGGTAGGGCCTCGGGTGAGAACAATAGGTCCTGCTCTCCCCATGAAATCCAAAATCTGTGAATGCCTTTCTGAACCAATTCAATGCAATTAAGTTTTTCCTTTGCTTGTTCAATTGAGATTTCATGCCTTTCAATGTCTTTAGTTGCTTCCTGCAAAACCAATTTCTAGCTTAGAAGAGTGTTGTTCTTTATCATGTCTACTCATAACCAAGTCTTCCAACTTGTACTTCAACACTCAACACATAACAGACATTTCGGCGGGATCACAGGACAATTTGTCAAATTCTGTTTTGTCTCATCTATTTTCTTCCCAGGTCTGCTGCGGATCTTGGATAGCATATCCTTTCTACCCTCAATCCGGTGATGACCTTCAATGCATCCCTCCTTTTTTCTTCCGGTGCTTCTACTTCATTCAATAGGTTAGTTTTCTCCTCCAACCCATGCTTAAGTAAGCTTGCTTTATTATGTCAACATCGATCTAGAATAACCCAGGGGCTCTAATATTACAACACTGTCGATGTCTGTTTTTGATAGTTGAGGATTTACTGTTGTAGGGTCCTCTGTAGCGTCCTGGGCGAGGGTTTTGGCAAGATCTTTGGCGGTCCTAGCCGTCCATCCAATCAACAAGCCGTCCCTTCAAGTGAAGAGCAAATGCTCGCAAAATAGGTTGAAATATAATGGTTTGTAACTTTGTTTCTTGCCATAAACCAATTCATAATATTTAAAAATCATCTTTCCATGCGTTGGATTCTCCTTCCTTGAATCCTCGTCTGCTTTTTGGAGCTTCACCCCATACCTCGTTCATAACCATCTCTAGGTTGGGTATGTGGGCCTCTGCATGTTTCTCCGCGGAGGTCTTTGGCTTGGATCACCTCGAGAACCCAAACGTAAACTCCTTGGAGGTAAAATTCCACTTTGCGGAAGCATCGCATCTTGCTTTAGCTGTGGTGATGAGCAAGCACTCATCCGGGGGCGTTTTGGGGCCATAGCTAGATGAAGAATTAGTGATCGAATTCAAGCAGAGAAGGCAGGGGCGGGATAGTGAGCGAGAGGCAAACCAAGAAAAAGAATTTGGGAAAGAATTTCAAAATCCGATAATTGCGGGTTCAGAGTAGTGGATAGCCATTAATCATGGCGGTTACTAGCTGGTCATGATGACGGTTATTCCAAAATGTGCATTAGGTACATATGTATATGTACAAAAGGGCTACATTTATAGACACCCTTTCATGCTTTTACCTGTTCCTCTCTTTAGGACATGTTGGCAACCCGCAATACAAAAACAATAATGGCGGATGTATCGATTCTGATAACTTTCCCAATTCAAGAAAAACAGTCTAGACTCTAAGACTCCTTACAGCCACAACCTAATGGTTTTGCAAATGATTTTAATCTTGGCATGAACTCAAAGGGGCTTTGAGAATATGTGGATTCGGTCCGGACTGAAGTCTTGCATCGAGCTTGTTGAAAATGATCCTGGCCCGGGTCAAGAATTGGTCAATGTTCTGGCGAGAATCCAAGATTTTGCACATCACTCTAATAGGATAATTTTGGAATTCTATCACACGGATTAGACTCGACAACTCTGTAGAATACACGCAAACCTTAGTGCTTCAAATAAAAGCAAGGCACAATGTGATTTAGTTCTGGACTTAGTTATTTCAAGGTAGCGGACTTTGAAATTTCGGAGAACATAAATCTGCGGGGCATGAACACTCAATCTTTTCCCGTGTTTGAGTGAAGGCAGCATTCCTATCAAGCGAGGGACACACTCACATACAACCCGGACAAGATAACTCTGTTGAGGAAAAGATGACCAAGACTATCGGGACGGAAAGCGAGGTTTAGATTAGATACTACTTAAAAGTAATGTACAAGCAAAAGGAAACCATGCTTACTTCTTTAACCCACACTTTGTACAAGTGCATCAAACACACGTGCTTATGCCACTCTTCACTCTCATCCTTTTGGCACACCACCATTCTCCAATAATCACTAGTTGATTTAATGGTGTTCTCCTTGGCCATCTGGATCTGACTGGGCCACAAACTTTGCACTTACATTTACATTCCTTGTGAACACCATGAGGATCCTCCTCATATTATTGATGGCCCTTTTACAAATTCTAAATGCAAATGGTATTGGCGACAGAAGTCTCTCCCTTTCTTTTAATTTTCTAATGTAGCTTGGCCGGTTTCTCGAGAAAGCCTGGGGGACATCTTCATATCTGGATGTTCCTTCTTGAAACCAAGATATAGTTGAACCTGCACAATGAAAAAATTTAGTTACTTTCTAAACAAAAAGAAAGAAAGAAAGCATTCAAAATGTATGGTCGAAACTATACCTGTGTCATCTCTAGCAGATGAATAGGATGATCAATTTTCTCACCTTTATCATTCAAATGCTTCCTCACATGCTTCTTATAAGGTGATACTCTGGTATTTTCATCCCAATACTTCCTTACTGTGGCTATTTCTTCAGCTGTGAAGGCATCTTTTCTTCTCTTCCTTCCAAACATTGACCGGGGCCCGGCGGTTCTGCAAATATTAGTCTTCTAAATGCCATGGCAACAGTTTTTAAATGGAATAGATAGAACCCTTGAAATTGCAGATTGATTGATCCCTGGGCCCGAACAGGCTGCCATTTGTAGAGTGCTCTTTCTTGCTTGCAAAATATCAGTTTTTCTTTGCATTTTTTGGGCCTGCATTGTCTCTCGGACATTGGAAATCATGGTATGCATTACAGCCAGGTTCTTGGGATCTGGTAATTCTCCTTGCAATGGTAAATGTGTATTTTTCTTCAAAAGTCTTTGAAGAATTCTCCCTTTGTCTAAATCCTCTGAAACATTCCTCACAATGTGATTAAAAGAGTCAGTTAGCTCTTTTGACAGCTCTTGCAACCTTCTATCACTGAGAAAATGTTTTCTCTTCTTCTCATTTGGTGCAATGTTTTCTTTTTCCTTTAGTTTCAATCTCTTTCTGGATTCTCTCTTCCTCTTGGCTTCAAAATCCAGATAAATTCTCCTTTCTCCTGATCAATGAAGGCTCTCCGAATTAGAATTGGGATTGGCATTCGGATTGAGAATTGCAAGTGAATTATCAGCCATGAGAATGATGAAAGATTGAATTGGATTGGAATTGAAGACGGCCGGGGAAAATCTAGTTCAGGAAATCTTCGAAGAATGACAACCACGAATTTCCCTCCAAGAATCCGGCCATCTAGAAATCCCGCCAAACATGAAAATTCATCTCCCAATTCGCGCGGGATCATCCATATCATCGATCCCTACCTCCACGGGATGATCCGTTCTATTTCTGGAGTAATCATCAAACGATGTCGTTGAACGAAAAAGCACTCGAGGGTAAAGCACCTAAAGCACTTACAGCACTTGTCCGGACAGTGCTTTTTGGGTAGCATTACCATATTTACACCCCCATACAGATGTGTGTTAGATACCAGTAAAATGTATGAAACATCTCTGTTAGAATATGTAAGGAAATGCAGCTTCCTTTTCTGAGGTCGTCCGTCTCTTGCATCCTTTTTCTTGGTCTTTTGTTATAGGTGTCTAAATGAGCAGTTGACAAAGCAAAGTCTGGAATGTTATGGAGCAACATGGTCATTTGAGATCCTGGTTGCCATTTTAGCAAAAGGGCTCCTTCCTAGGATGGACCTTATCTTCGTGCATGGAGCTTATGGGTTTGGGTTGCTTGAGCCTTGCTACTTTTTATTCTGAGTAGACCTTCTGTTCACGATTGCATGGTAACTAGGGATATGTGGGCAAGAATTGTACAGATCTCCCCGCCATGTATCATGTAAGATCTGTTCATTTCATCATATTCTTAAATACTGAAGGTATTGATGTATATTTGCACTGTTTATTCATGTCATTTCCTTAAGTTACATCATTTTTATTATTCTATGCTTCGCGGATTATGCACCCAAGATCCAGATCGTTGTCCTAGTATCCTCAATTGAGGCTTACCTCAGAATTGAAACAGGTCGCTGGGGGGTGAATGGCGGGCACGGGATCCCCAAGGAGGAGAGGATATGTCAGTGTTGTGAGATGCACGTGATAGAGGATGAGCACCATGCCCTCCAGCGGTGCCCAGCATATGCCCATGTCCGAGCAGTGCACACTGATCTTAGATGCTCTGACACACCGCTACATCAGTTTCTCGCATCACCTATGGTAGCGCGACTGGGAGCTTACATCCTGCAGATTTCGGCCGTCAGACTTGCTCTTCGGGGGCATGGTATTTGAGAGCCTACTGTTAGGGTTTTTCCTCCCAAGTGGGGGTTTTTTCATCTCGGTAGTAGGGTTCATTGTTTGTTTTTGGTGTTGGGTTTTTTGGCTTTTTTGCCTGTTCTCTGCATGTACCGTCTCATAGGCCTCTGGCGTCCGTGGACGTTAAAATAAACTTCCTTCCTTCCTTCCTTTGCAATGCTCTAAATTGCAGTGTCATTTAAACAAGATTTGCCTTTCTTATAAAAAAATTTCTAATTGATGGTAACTCTTTTAGAAGTTCCGTGGAGGCGTCAACGGTCCATTTACAAATTTGTATGCCCCTCTGCATTTCTTTAAACAGACTTGCAATTATGATGCAGTGACGAAGAACGAGCATGTTCTGCATTTCCTTAAAGAGACTTGCAACTATGATGTAGTGGCAAAGACAAGCCTGTTCTAGCAAACATTGTGCCAGTCAAAAGGAATTTGCAAGAATCATCACAAGTAGGAGTGGAGGTTAGTGCAACACTCCATTTCTCTCCCTTTAATCTTAAGAGATGTGACGTGGTAGAAATTCTTTAGACTACTGAATATTGAACTGTTCTTATATTATAATTTCTTCTTGCGCATCAATTAAGGTTATTGTGTTGGACGATGATAAATTTATCGATTGTTGTTTAGGATGACACCTCAAGGAAGCTTTATTCATGATCGATCATTTATCTGATGGAGGTAATATTTTATTCTGTGTCCTGAGCAATATTATCATGTAGCTTTGGTTGGTTTTATCTGCAACTCTGTAAATCAAGACAAGAGATTTGTTCAATTCCCTAGGTAAGTCAACAGTTTGCCCCCAGTGGTTTGATGAAAATGCATGGTAGCTGGATAATTTTAAAAATGTTTGAAAGTTATTTCATCATGTTTGTTGATACCAATCATCATCTCTGTATAACTTATGCTCTGATTATTTATAAAGTCGATCTGAGAGGTAAATAAACATGATAAGATCATTTGTAGCTGTAAGAAAACTATTATTCTACAATTATTGAAGGTTGTTTCTCTGCCTGACATTTGTTGCCATAGCCTGGAAATGCATCCAACATGTTGGTGCTGCTAACAGAAGTTCAGAAGACTGAATGCAGCACTTCAACTAAAGGTAATAGGTGAAAATACACTGCCATTTGTAAGGGTTTCAATCAAATGCTTCATTGCCATACTTACCATCCCTGTATATGTGGACTGCAACTTATTGCTTAAATCACTGGCTATTTAGGGGAGCAAGATATCAGAATGCTGATGCTTTCTTATTCTACAATTATCGAAGGTTCTTTCTATATCTGCTACATTTTGCCGCAGCCTGGAATTGCAGTTCAGTGCACTACTCTCGAACTTATCATTTCCATGGCTTGAGGCCTCCTAGAGTGTATCCTGCACTTGAAAGCGAAATGGCATCTATGGATCGATTTCTTTATATGCCCCATGTTATGTTTGGAACTACATTATAAGTGGGTAGAGTGTGTATGATGTTATGTCCCCAAAGCTTTTGTGGTGACTGGCTTAACATGGTAAGAGGAAGATCTAACTGGCAGAACAATGGCCTCCACCATTTGTGGAGCATTCTGCTCCAACAGATAGATTTCAATGACATATTTCTAAAAAGCTCAGGCCCGATATGTAAGGTAAACTAGATTTCCTTAAATTTTGCTTGGCAATTTAGCATGCTCGATGTAATTTCCTATCCTTATTGTGTTTCTAGATGAGGTGGAAACGTCTTTGAAGTTTCTTACAACGGCTGCTATTGAACACAACTTGGGGGAAATTTAGATGTGGTTTTACCGAAGTATTTCAAAGGCAGGAAAACAGAGTAGCAAAAGAGGAAAGAATAGAGCGATCCCGCAGCAGACATGGTAACCACGAGGCTCCAACAGGGAGAAAATGAGCTACGCATGCAGCGAACACTCTCTTAATCGCTTCTGGATAGAATGAATGGCTTACAGATGGAGATCTTAAGAGATTTCAAGGGAAGACACAGCACCGAGTTCCAAAGCTGCGTTAGTCGACTAGAGAAGGTAGGGACTCATCACGAGGAGGGGCTTGAGAAGAGGCGAGGCCTTAATGGGGAAGCAAGAACAAGTACATTACATTCTCACAATGAAAAGGGAAGTAATCAAATGCAAGGCCACAAATAATCTTTGAAAAACCCATGAGAGCTTTGGTGAACAATGATCTCAAGTGCCATTTTAGAGAAAACTACTACCATCTCTTCCAACGAGAAAAGGGAAGCACATGTCTTTATTCTTTGACGAGCGTGTTCACAATGCAGAAGTACTCGATGATCTCTTGGCAATCTTCGGCAACAAACTGGAATATTCAGTCACACTGAAAGACATGATATGCGAAAATGAAAGCGGACTATTGCCGCTTGGATCAGTATAGATGAATCGTGGTATGCTTATAGACCAATGTTCTTGTGAAACGTTGCTTCTTCACTTTTTGTTGATGCTTTGTTTTAACAGTTCATAAAATACAAAGTTCAAAAATATTTGCAAACATAACTTGTATGCGTATTCATGGTATGCTTGTAGACCAATGTTCTTGTGAAACGTTGCTTGTTCACTTGTTTTTGATACTTTGTTTTAACAGTTCAGAAAATACAAAGTTCAAAAATATTTGCAATCATAACTTGCATGCGTAACAAATATCGATTTAAGATAGCAATTATCAATCCATGTCATTCTTCATCTGCCTCATCATCTACATAAATACATCGTCTTATCCTCTTTTTTGCTGGTAACAAAATTGGTGACTCAATCAGCTCCATAAGATAGGCTGCTTGAGCTGCATAAGGTGGCAGCATGCTGTTGGCAATGGCAGACCAGTTAGTCAAATATCTGCAAAAAAAACAATGAAAGGATTTAAAATATTTCAGAATCAAATACCAATTAGTCATCTGGTTCATCCACATCCTCAGCCATAATGTCTGCCTCATCCACATTTGCAGAAATATCTTCGATGGCATGTTCTTTAACTTTGCGTGTTTGTAAGACAGCCGATTGTCTTTGACATCTTCCTACATATCTCGGTCTTGCTCTAAGCCATAATAATGTCTAACAGAAATGGCACAGGCCAACACTGGACATTGGATCCAACACCAATGAATTTGTCAGAGAAAAGCTGGATACAATGAACTCCATGAAACAGACTGATTTTTCAAGATTGCACGTGCACCTGTCATTTCTTTTCTTCGAGACAAATAACTTCTCTTCATCTGGCAAGTAATGCACAATTGTTGATGCATGCTGATTAAGGTCTGCACTGCTGAAGACATTCTTGGAGATCCTTGGTGTTTTCAGCTCTGCCCTAGAATACACTGATAAGCAGAGGTGGTTATTGTTAATTGTACCAAGCTCATCTGTAGTGACGCCGAAGGATGTGGAACTGTATATATGGTACAATCTCCTTTTCTGCAAGTTTGTTTTCCTTGCATTGAAATCGATATTAGGTAGCTGATCATCTGTGCATATGACTATGAAAAAGCCATTGTCATTCATACATAAGTTTGCATTGGTAGTGATGTTTTCAATGAAGATGGGGTCGCAGGAATTCCATTGTGGAATTGTAGAATGACTACATGTTGGGTATTGATTTGTAGGAAGATCACAGAAAACAATGTGGCAACCCCAATCCCTGTACTTCCCATTCCTTTTGTAAGCATGATCAGCTAGCTTATTCTGTTTTCCAAATTCTCGAAGTACTTTAAAAATGGATGTCTCTGATTCTGAAGTGAAACTTGCAGTCAAAGCAGATGCACTTGTCCATACATAACCTATAGAGCAACTACCATATTTTTTTAAATCATGTTTAGCAGGACATGTCCTGATATTTTAGAATCCTTACTGGATCTGTTTAGGATGACATCTTGGCTATCATGAATGTTTTCCAAGTTTTCATCATTCTCTTCATCTGATATGACAATATCACGTCTACTTTTTTTGTTTGTTTTTTAACTTCTCCTTGTGTTTTCTTTTGGTATTTTCCATCTCTGGACTTGAGACATCCTGCGAATTTGGTGGCTTATTTGAGTCTATATCTGTTTGTGAACATACCATCCATGTATCCTTCTCTTCCTTTGGATACTCACTCTCTGGAAAATCTAACCACCAAGGACACTCCTCAATTTCAAATTCTACTAACCTTGAATTGAATCTCATATTGAGATTATCTGAGTACATCCATCCTTGATCATCTGTTTGCTTCCATGGCAGGACAACACTTGGTAGTTTGTCCACGTACTTCTTATGAACTAGGAACGGTGCCCAGCGTTGCTGGGCATAAGCTGAGAACTTGTAAATAATACATTATAGTAATGAGAGAAGAGAGCATGAATGACCCAAAAGTACCCCATTGTTAAAATATGGACATTGTTTCTCTTTTCCTTTGCCTATTGCGCTGTCTCGCTCTTATCCTTTTTTCGTTTCCATTTTCCTCATTTTCCCTACTTTTCTTTTTCTTTTTTCTTTTTCTTTTTTTTTTCATTTTCGTTACATGTTTCCTTCTTTTCTTTCCCTTTTTTTTCCTTTATTACACCCTTTTTAACTTTCCTTTTTCCTAATATACTATTTTCTGTCCCTTTCCCCACCCTTTCCCTCTTCCCCTTTTCGACGTGCTCTTTTTTCTTTCCTTCCAACTTTTTTCCTCTTTCCCAGACCCAGCACATTTTTCTTCTTTGTTTTTTTCACACCCCTTTTCTCTTCCCTTTTTTTTTTCTTTTTTCCCTTTTCCTCTTTTCCTCTTCCCCTTTTCCTCGTGCCCTTTTTCCCTTCCCTTCCTTTTTTCTGCTTCCCTTTTCTCATTTCTTCACCCTTTCTCTATTCCCCTTCTCCCCTTGTCCTCTTTCCCTCTTCCCCTTTTCCTCGTGCCCTTTTTCCCAGGTTCCCTTTCACCCTTTCCCCTTCCCCTTTTCTTTTCCTTTTTTGACATGCCCGTTTTCCCTTCCCTTCTTCCTGTCCTTTTCCTGTTCCCCTTTTCCCTTTTCAATCTTCTCTTTTCCTCCTCTCTCCACCCTTTCCCTCTTCCCCTTTCCCCATCCCTTTTCTCATCGTGCACTTTCCCCTTCCCTTTTCCCATTCTTTTCGTTTTCCTCATGCTATTTTCCCCACCTTTCACCCTTTCTCCCTCCGCTCTTTTTTTCCTTTCCCTTTCCCTTTTTCCCTGACATTTTCATTTCCCTTTACCTTTCCCTTTTCCTTTTCCCGTGCCATTTTTCGCTTCCCTTTACCCCTTTCCTCACCTTTTCACTCTTCTCCCTTTTCCTCATGGTTTTCTTTGCTTCCTTTTTCCCCTTTCTTCACCCCGTCCATCTATCCCTTTTCCCGTGCCCTTTCCCCCTTTCATTTTTCCCTCTCTCTTCTCCCTTTTTCTCGTGCCTTTTTTACCCGGTTCCTTTTCCCCTTTCCTTCCCCTTTTCTTTTGCATTTTCCTTTACCCATGGCCTTTTTTGCTTCTTTTCTCCTAACCCTTTTCCTATTTCCCCTATTCCCCCCTCCCCAGGGGCCTTCTTCCTCTTTCTCTCGTGCCCTTTTTCCCCTCCCTTTCCCCCTCCCTTTTACGTTTCTCTTTTCTTTCCTTTGTTTCCATGCTATTTTTCCCTTCCCTTTTCTTTTTTCCTCATCCTTTCCCTCATTTCCTTTCCCCATACCATTTTTCCCTTCCCTTTTCTCCTTTCTTTCCTTTTACCTTTTCCCCTTCCCTTTT
The DNA here is from genome assembly GCA_021234155.1 of Isoetes taiwanensis. NCBI lineage: Eukaryota > Viridiplantae > Streptophyta > Lycopodiopsida > Isoetales > Isoetaceae > Isoetes > Isoetes taiwanensis. The sequence goes on along the minus strand of JAJEKV010000016.1, from coordinate 12,860,467 downwards.
TGCCTTTCACATTTTGAGTTTCCTCCTCCCTTTTCCTTTTTCCCTTTCCCCTTAAGAGATTGAAGTATGACCAATCACGGTGGTGGAAAGATGTACAATAAGTCTCGGCCTTTGGATGCAATCAAATGATCTCATCCACTCAAATTAGGGCTTGATGCAACACGCTATAACATTATAATATAAGACTAGTTAGGTGCCCGCGTTCTTTGGGATCATAATGAGGGACATGTAAGCGATCTTTGGGCATCCTTTGGGTACTTGTAAATGTTCGGAACATGTAAGTGTTGACATGCATTGCATGTTTATACCACTTGTTCTAAGGTGGGAGGGGGCACCATTTTTGGGTTCATGGGAGGGAACACCCTTCTTGTTCATTTGATGTTGTGATGCTATGTAAATAGAATGTCTTAGAATAGTTGTGTACAATTGAGTAGTCTACCTTACTCCTTCTGTATGCCCTTTTGCTTTCTTATTGCGAATTTGCACTATGGGTTTTTATCCAAGTTTGAATGTTTGGCACTTTTGTGGCATAAAAAGGATTTTGAATTTTTTATGAACAATTCTAACCAATCTTCTTGCTATAGTTTTAATGCAAAATTTTAATATCGTCTCATGTGTTGTCAGGAAATCAATCATGGATGCATAAAATGGATCCAAACAGTAGTATTCCATGAACAACACATTAACATAGAGACAAAACACAATTTTGAGACTCCTGACCTGTGCTTAATCTAGCAAAGAATGGATTGAGATTGAGAAAATTCGGAAGAAAAAATTGTGTAACAGAGAGAATGAATTCACATTGAGAAAGATAAAGAGATAAAACTCCAAGAACCAACTCGTGGAACGGATGTGTGTCGAATACTCAAATTCTTCATGCCATTCTTGATCGATTGTTGGATCTACTCCAAGTAGCAATTTTTCAAGAAAATCAAAACAAATGGTTAAGCGTACTAACTTTAGATTTCCCAAGCTTTCCTATGAGATAAATACCTTTCAAAAATGACCCTGCGGGTGCATACGCATCTGTTTACGCTGTCTCCTTGGCTGGATGGCGGCACGGTACTTGAAGAACCGTCGCAGGCTTGGGTAACTTCGCTTCTTATACCATCGCAATCAATTTTTCCCTTAACGAAAATAATCAAGGGTCTCTTATATTGATAGATAATTTCAACAATGGAACCACAACTATAGACATGGCAGACTATTATTAAACCTCAAGAACGTATTAAATCTTGAAAAGCACAAACCTTTATTAAAAGAAATAGGAGCGGGCGCGAGCGGGCAAGCATTGGAACCTACATGGTAACAACCACAAAAACTCCTTTTTTAAAGGCAGGGCACCTTCCCCTGCACATACAACCACAAATCGTTCAAAAAACATAAAGGTTGAAGTTTAAAAATATTAAGTTTTCCAAGCTCTGATAAAAGTTTCTATTAGAGTCGAAGTCCACACCTGCTGAGTGCCTAATACCCAGTTTGTTGATGCGGGGATATCTTTGGCGGGGGGACTTCGCCTTCGGATCTGCGGCGGCCAAGCGGGGAGCAAAGGAGGTCGACTCGATCGCGACACTTTCGAAAAACGGAGCGAGATGAAAATCAAGCTGTAAAATGTCGATTGCGGCGGAATCTCCTCCTAACAGCTCGACCCCTTTCTTCCCAACCCATCTCTTCATTCTCTTTTACGCATATCCGCCCATCTCCCGGCATCATTTGTCGCCCAAATATGTTGTCTCTTGCTTAGAAATCTTCTATCTAAACCAGCTACATACTTACCCATTTCGGAAATCTTCAATCAGCGGCTACATCCTTGGCTCTGCATATCCAAAGTTTTGCAAAAGGTTCTTTAGGGCTAACGCCATCTTGTATCGGACCAATGGTGAGTGGATCTAAGACAATGGTGAGTGGCCCGCTTCATGCAGCTATGGTGGTCTCTTTTAAAGAATCCGTGACCTTTTCCTAAGCCATCGCTAGAGTTAGAAAAGGGCAAAAGAAGCCGTGAAATATCTGAGCCATTCACTTTTTAGGTCAAATCTGGGCCGTCGAAAGTTTTAGGGTTTTATGCACGACATACACTAAAACTTTATAATAAAGGATAGCATGCTTGATGTACCTGGAAATGACAAGAAAGAATAAATATTAGTGAAGCAATAAGTATTGAATTTAGTTCAACACGATTCTATGTTAGAGTACCTGAAGACCGTTCTTTTGGCACAATTGAAAAGATCATGTGCTTTATCGTAAGCAACGGTGTGGGACATGTGTTTCTCATTGTTGACGAATATCTTCTTCCTGTACTCCATTTTAATGTAATGGAACTAAGTATGCACTGTTTCTGTGGTGTTCTCTGAATGAACAAATTCAGGCTCATCCTCTTGTATGGCATTTAGAAGTTCCTTGCTTTTTTTTTAGTACATGCTCCAACCAAGTTTCTTTTTTGATCCATTCATGAAAATCCCTGTCATTACCTGGCATTCTGTAGCTATTCAAGAGGTTTGACTCAGTTTTGATAAGCAATATCCAATTGTTTCTAACATCATTGTCTATTGTTGCCTTGGCCATATCATATAACTTTTCTAGTGTCAGTTTAAAATCTTTTGTGCTCACATCTTTAGAGGCTACTGTCTTGATCCATGTTGGTCCCAAGCTAGGGCAAACAATTGCTAAGTATTTATGTAGCTTATTTGTCCATCTTCTTCTAACTCCTTTCTCGTATTTTTTTCGTGCTTTTAACTCTGGCATTTTTTGTGTGTGGACCTTCAGCAACAATTCAATGTCGTTTTCAATATTGGCCTGCACATAGTCGCTGTCAGTTCACACAACAATCAAAACAGTATTTGCGTGCCAGATTTAATGTACTTTGTATAAGATTTGAGCTAGCATGAATCTAGTCAGAGGGTACCAAGGTTCCTCTCCTAGCACTTTCACTTCTTTAGCACTAGCTTTTGCTATTTCTTCTTCTGTCACTTCTTTGGTAGACATTCTCAAGTCTTTGGTTGCCACTTTGTGCACTACATACAAAATATCCTTGAGTGTCTTTCTTACAACTCCTTTCTCTTTTAGTCTACACAGAAAAAGCATTGAATTAGTACAAGTATTGACAAATGATTTATGACGAGTTCAAATTCTGAACTTACTCATTAATTCTTCTCATTGTAGTTACGAGTTTAGCCGGGCATATGTGTATCTTTCAAAAATTTCCTCCATCCATGCATTGGTACGATAGTTCCCATCCCAGCACAAGAACATCTTACCTGATAGATCAGACCAATGTGGATTATTGGAAAGCTCCTGCTCAAAGTTTTCGTTCTCCACTTGCCAATTATCATCCCAAGAACTGATCAGTTCCTCGGTAATTGGAGTCTCTTTACCCTTGGATCCCTTTATGGACAATATGAATTGTCCTTTTTGCCTAATATAATCGTCTCTTCATAGAGTATCACGCAGCTGTTGGCAGTTTGGTGTAACCATTCTCACAGCCTCGTGTATTTGTATTCTGCATAATGGAATGAGGGGTAGAGGAGATTACCTGTTTATCTCTAGCTCTTTCAATGTCCGTGATACTTGATTCACAATGAATGAAGCTGGTAGCTTGTCATTGTCTCCATCACATTGTTGTGTGGCCCCAACACTATCCCCTCCTTGTTGTTGCATGACATCAATGGTTTCTCCTTTACCTTCATCCGAGTTTACCACATTATCATCCTCCTAATTTCCACAATTATGGGGAGTAGCCACATCAAGATGAGGTTCAGTAGCATCTAATGCATCATAGTTAGTAGTATGTGAGGCCATGTCTGTGCCAATATCAGTAGCCTCTGAATTCATCTTTTATCGATAATAATAGATTACGGTAGGCGATAGTCGAGATTTAAAGCGTGTCGAGTTTGTTGTTGTTGTCCTTTGTTTTCGAGGCTTTCTTGGTGGAGTTTTCATGCGCTCAAAGACTGGACCTTTGTAATCAAGATTCTTGAATTGAAATACATAACCTTCAACTCTGACAACATTGAAGTCATCGAGGGAAATAAAAACATACACGAGGGAAAGCGAGAAAAATGCTTTCGGTTGAAAACCAGAATCTAAACCAAAAAATATTGAACGGCACCGTTCAAGAAAATGTGGATAGATTGAATATGCTAAGTCGAACATAAAACTCTGCAATGAAAACTTCAACGGCATCGTTCAAGAAAATGTGGATAGATTGAATATGCTAACTCAAAACGAAAAAACTTCAGCAATGAAAACTTCAACGGCACCATTCAAGAAAATGTGGATAGATTGAATAGGCTAATTCGAACATAAAAAGCGTGCAATCAAAACTTCGAACAACAAGTTCAAGGAATTGTGGATAGGATCAATAGGCTAATTCGAATAGGGAAACTCAGCAATCAAACTCGAGCGGCGACCGTTCAAGAAAATGTGGATAGATTGGATATGCTAATTCGAACAAACAATTGTGCAATGAAAAGTCGAACGTCACCGTTCAAGAAATTGTGAATAGATTGAATAGGCTACCTCGAACATAAAAAATGTTTCATGAAAACTCGAACGGCAGACCGCTCGAGAATGTGTGGATGGATTAAACATGACAATTCTAGATTGAAAAACTGCGGCTCAAAAACTTCGAACGACACTTGCTCAAGAAATGAATGAACTTGAGAAAACTAAAATTCTACTATAATCAATTTTAGACTTGAAAGAATGACATGTTCGCGATTACTATAAAGAAAAAGATGTGATACCAACCCCTGTTCTTGCTCTCGCCTTTGGTGATGGATCAATCGAAGAGCACATCATCCGCTTCGGGTATAAGATTTATTGTTCAACCGATTCAATTGTTTTAGTGAAAATACCCACTTTTTATATTTAGGTGAGAATACTAAAATACATTATTGCTTGGTTAGTTGGATTGAAATTCACTGGCCCAGTTTGGTAATATGGCGACGATAGTGCACCATAAATAATGCAAACATAATTTGTAATTAACCGTTGGTATCCCTATTAAAACGAAGTTTAAAGGGGAGTACAAATTTTACCATGCCATATGGCGTCTTACCTCCACAAGTGAAAGCCTCCCCGTGCTGCAACAAATATTGGTGCTTCCTTTCCAAAATGGAGTATGTAAGGTTAGTACAACAGATTTGTCTAGAACTTTCAATGTACTAGGGTGAAAGCATGTTGTAGTGGAACAAAAAAGCGTGTATTTTAGCACCACATTTACGGTCTTTGTGTGGTGGGAACTTCCAATTTTTAGTGGAAGAGGCGGTTATTTTTCAAATATACACATGATTACTTATTCAAAATTTTTTGTCCTTTCTCGATTACGATCATTTTCCCTCAAAACTACTCTGATCACGCTCCCTTAATCCGCAAGACCATTTCGACTCGAATTTTCATTTTCCTCAAAACTACGGGATCACGCTCCCTTAATCCCAGCAAGACCATTTCCCATTTACGGCAAGAAGATCGATCAAGAAATGGCTCGATCATACACCTACAACGAAATGTAGGGCAAAAAAGCATTCACACAAGAAGAAATCGAACGTGTTTGGGGACCGAAAGTATTAGGAAAATCCACTTACGGTGGGTTGCATTCTAGATTAGGGGATGCCCATGATTCTCTGTTGTTTAAAATATTATTTTGTTTCATCCTGCAGGTTGAAGAATCTGAGCAAGGAGAGGTATAATGAATATATGTCCCTTTACGGAAAATCACACAAAGGAAGTGTGCACAGGGAGGCATGGCCTCCACGACTTATGGTCGCTATGTATTACCTTCACACAAAGGAAAAAATAAACCGGTTGAGTTTAAAAAAGCATGAAGAAAAAAGGGTCACAAAGCCTCTACATCCCCAACGTAAGAGGAAGCATGCAAGCATCTTATATTATAATGTTGTGTAATGGACCACGCCCTAGATCCGACGGTGAGAATTCAATTTTTCGAAGGGACGGTGGAGATTCAACATAAAAAGAGGGCAATGATTTCGTTGCCCTATCGAAACAGAGCAGAGCAGAGAACTATAAGGCGTCTTCGGTCCTAGATTTTCGCATGTTTCTAAGTAGGGCAAAAATTTGGGATGGATGCAACTGTTGCAGAAGGCAAGACCCGGCCAAGAATGGAAGATACAAACCTATTTATTGGTGGATTTGCAACAGTGGTCGGCGACAGGATTCATCAAAAAATGGGCAAATCCAAAATACCCATCACCTGAATCAAATGCAATGCATCCCGACAGGTTACATTCAACAAAAGGAAGAAAGAGTTGAAGAAAAAAGTGGAAGAGCTTGCGATTCTATGCGACGTAGAGGTATGCATGATCTTCTATGGCCCCCAGTCCAGCAAGCCCTGTTCGCCCTTTAGTTGGGGCAATCCCTGCGTCTCTCATGTCATCAATAAATTTGAATCCCTGTCAAAGGGAGAGCAAGATAAGAAGAAATTAGATAATACCAGCCTGCTGGAAAAACCCGTCTACCCCTTTGTCTAGCTATTGGTTTTCCTGGCCTTGCACATTGATTTTTTGTAAGCTTTTGTTGATGTATTGGATTGATGAAGCTCTTAGAATACTGATATGCCTGTATTATTGCTTGCATATAGGTTAAGAAGATGTAAAATTATAATCTCAGCACGTTTTGCTTGCAGGTGATGGGTATTTTTTATTTTTTAAAGGAGATTTTGTATTTTCTAGATAAGGCAGCCTTAGCAAGCTTTACAAGCTTTTCATTTAAAATTGGTCTTATAGATGAATGGACTTTAGTCTTATAGTTGAATGATTCTAGAAAATTAAAGAGAGATTACTTGGTGAATGCTTACAATATTCTTGCTTGCTGCAAACTCAACGCATGTACTCTTTTACTTTGTAGTTCTATTGATGTTGTTCTGGATCAACTATTCAGCCATACACTGCTGGAAGATTAAAGATTCTATTGCTTTTGAAATCATTTCTTTTCTGCAGATTCCTTTCTCTTCCTCCTATTTTGTGACTCACTAATTCTATGCTCTTTTTTGCAGTTGGGAGGTGACAAACATCAGGTTTTTCAAAAGGAAGAAATATCATTCCATTGTTGTGCAGCTAAAAATGAGATACAGGCATTGTCCTCCGGTAACATAATTCATTGGAGAGTTGTTTTTGGCCCGATCCACTGACTACTGCATGTTTTTGCATCAGAAATTATTATGTACAAGAACATTGGGCTACTTTGAACATTTAACTGAAGAGATTCTACTCCCAAAAGCGCTCTAGAATGGATATGGCAGAGCAAGCTTTGGATGTTTATGGTCACATGGATTCTATTTCAAATGGGTATAGCATACAAATCCTCTTCCCAAATTATTGTGCAGGCAGTCATCTCCTTGCTGGTGCATCATAGACAAATATTACTCATCTATTTTACTCCAATGCGAGTTTCTTTTCCTGATTTATTTTGCCCCCCGTTCCCCTTTTATATTTTCTTTATATTTTTTATTCTTTTTATTTTCAGGCACTATATGTAGAACTTTTGGTCTGGATTTATGTAGTTCGTCTCCTTTAGCAGCATATGCACAGTCCTGTTTTTGTAGATCCAATATCACTCTGTTGCAGGAAGGAGAAAAGTAGGAGGAAGATCGCATTTGAGGACCAACTCTTTTCTTCAAATATTTTGGACTCCAATGTGAAGAATGATGACATCTAAGAGTGCCAAGTAATTACTATCTTTTGTTTCCTTCTGGTAAGTTGTTGTCTTGCCATGTATGCTGTTATGTTATTGTGCATGGCTTATGGCTGATATCCAATGGGTTGGGTTCAATGTATAACCAGGCCGTTGATGAAGAATTTTCAATCCTTTGCATTGAACTGAGGCTCATTACTTGCATGGGTAAATGTGGAATTTGAAAGATGTCATTGACAGATCATACGAATTGCACAAGATTCAAACAAAGCAGATCCCTTAGACCGGCCAATCATGTATTGCAAATTCACAAGAGGAAACTGGAATTGTGGATTAAGAAGCATCTGGAGATGATATGTTATTTTGATTTGGAAAAGGTTTGCAAGCTAAAGGTTGCATATTAGGTATCCTCTCGAGGTTTAAGAAAAAACTCTGGTGCCTTTGCTTCCTCTTCTCGGAGGATTTGCAAGAGAGCATGGCACAAAAAGCGAGTTAGGAATCAGCAAAGTAGTATTTTGTAATAGACGCATAAGGTTCGTGGGAAAATGAATATACTTAAACGGCATCGACCTGGGTATGGTAGACCAAGTTCTGAAATTGGTCACGTACCAAGGCAACGAAGGCAACGTAGCATGGCATCAACCATTCTATTTCTTTCATATGTCATTATTGATGAGTTTTGGCAAACATTACTGCATTGTCAGATGGTTCAGAAACGGCAGAGCAAAATCTCAATTGCCAGCTCCCAAAACCTTAATGGATGCAAAAACCTTAATGGATGTTATTTTTCATAACTGGGTGTACTTTGATCATTGCCATTCAGGTAAGGTTGTTTATAATTTATGTATTATATGATGTTTGTCCGCACCCCTTGATCATGAACACCATAGATATAATACATGGATTATAATTTAACTGTGTAATATTTACGGGGCTCCTCAAACTACTGGTAACACATTACTGCCCCATTGTTTGTGAACAATCACATGGAATGATCACAAAAGGTGAACAATCGCATGTAAAGCCCACCAACGGTGGGCAATTTACTATTTCAAATAGTGAGAAAGCAGAGCAAAATGCCACAGATAATGCTTCCTCTCTTGAAATGACTAGGCCACAATTCAAGCCTCCTCAAGCTGTAAGAAGAATCTCGGGGAAAATCACTGAAAAAATAGGTACTTTTCAACCCTCTTCTTCTGGAACCACTATATGATGCAATTTAATATTGGAACTGTTATTTTCTAGCAAGGTCTAGCAAGCTTGAACAATCAGATACACTACTTACTTCTTCATTTGGGTGTGTTGTAAGTTATGTGTAGGAAATTTGTGCTGCTAGTTTCGAGTTGTGGTGGATAATTTCAGTTCACATGAGTATGTAGCTCAAATGTGTTCTGGGACAGTCATATGGTGCCAATTATATGTTAATAATATAGTTTGTAGCATATGTAGTGTCACATATAGTACCAAACGTAGTACCTTATCCTAATAGTGAATTGGCTTCCATATGTTTCTATACTTAGTGTCATATGTGATGTTAGATATGGTGATACTTGTGAATGGTGGATTGTCCGCCATATGTGGTGCCAAGCTCTTTGCGCTAAATATTGCACCACACTATCCGCCACATATGGGGTGGTGGATGCCCCAGGATGTGGTGCCTTACATTGCATTGTGGTGCCACATGTGGTGTCTAATGTGACACCACTATGGATCCATTTTGCACCACATGTGGTGTCTTTGACGCCATTTGTGGTGCGCAGTAATGGATTGCCATATGTGGTGCTTTGGGTGCATTATGGTGCCATATATGTGGTGGGCATGTGGCACCGGTTTGGTGCCACATGCCACACCACATGTGGTGAATATGACGCCATTTGTGGTGCAAAGTTTGTCATGATGGAATTTGTGGTGTGTAAAGTGGTGCTGTTGTGTCATGTGGTACTAACCTTAGATTACTTTCCGGTTGAATTCAACGAGGACCTTTGGGAGAATGGATCAACTCTACAAGATCGAAGTGATTCAAGTAAGGCAAGGCCGCAAACTTGTGATCAAAGCCTGCGTGCTACAAATGAAGGTTCAAAGAACTTGAGTTCGGGCCAGAAGATGAATAAAGATTTAAAAAATGGGAAGGAATGATTAAGGATAAACCAAGTCGTGCGGGCGGTGATTCGGGCTATATGCCAAGATACAGAGGTCGAAGGAACTATTACGAACTTGAGCGGACAAAAATCGAGGAGCTTAATCTGGCCGTCCCGGGAAGAACAACAAACATTGAAAGTGCCGGAACTAAGGTTAGAGAGGTTTCTATCTTGCAAGGACCGTCTTCCTTTATTTGTCTTGGATCCACTACTTCCGGACCTTGATAAAGCTGAAGATTATGGTAGTGGTTGTCCATTCGTGGCAAGATCCTCCGGTGGATGGGGAAACCACTACCAACTTTGATTCTTCGAATCAAATCACCAATACCATCTTCCATGTGCCTTTCGACCTCTTGGCGTACTTCATAACAAAATTCCTGAAGTGCTTAGTATAATTGTATTCTCATTGACAAATTTGCGTTCACTTTGCGGGATTTGTAATCATCATTGCATTGAGAATTCTTTGTCATGAATTTTCTACAAACATGGGTACAAGACTTAGGTGTGAGTAGGGAGGATCAAAAGCAACTTCAAGCCATGAGGCACTTATAGGTGAGCACTTATCTTTCATCCTAGCTTAGTCTCTTCCATCTGGCTGGCTTAGTCTCTTTTTGCTTGTCCTGTTTATTGATTCTAAAGTGCCCCCGATGAGATCGCTCGCTCATTTTAGGGGGCACTTTAGATATATATAAAGGAACATCGTAAAGAGAGTAAAAACACAGGAGCTTAGTTAAAAACCAAAGCATAGTTACAATCAATTGTGATTCAATTCCGTGTTTGCATAGCATGGTGCCGCGTTTACTAATTCAGGTCTAACTGTTCATACTGGTGGTAATGACTTTGTGAGTCCATATAGCATACCAAAAAGGGAATTATTTTCTACCCTCAAAGGTAACCAAGTCTTGTTTGATGCAATTGGGATATGTAGCTTACTTCTTCATCCCTACTTTTGTAGATACAATGTGGTCAGGTAGGGGGACAAGACACTCACACCCCTTCAATAGCATTAGACACAGAAGATGCATCAGGTTACAGGAACTCGGACAAATCAGTAGATGTCAACAAATCAGTAGGTGCATCAAGTCAAGCTCCAACTGGACAACAATCTGCCAGATCAGTAGATGCATTAAGTCATGCTCCACACCAATCTGCCAAATCAGCAGATGCATCATGTTATGATCTGAACAAATCGTTAGGTGAATGTAAGTCACAAGGTAACTTCCAACCTTTTGTGTCTGTCTTCTTTTTAATTTGACCCATATAGTTACAGAATCTGTTAAATTTTTGCAGCTGGAAGTGTCTCGGAAAAAGCAAGAGCAGAATTCCAAGCAAAAGACACCTCAAGACATCTTTGAAGCGAAGTTTCCAGCCACTTGCAGAAGAGATCTTTGAAGCGTTTTCGACCCTACAGACAACTCATCCATGCAGAAGACTACAAGGTTAAGCCCAATCCTACTTGTTTTTACTACAATGGAGTTTTGGGTAGAAGCTATGACAAAGAGTCGAGTTACTACCACGCCAAAGAAGTTGGTGTTAAGTTGATCACACTTAACAGATCCAAGTGGGTAGTAACTAGACCAGGCTGGGCCGAGTTCATAGATTGGTGCAGTCAGAATTTTCATATAGCACTTTGGTCCAGCCTGCAGGCTCAAAACTTGAGAATGATAGTTAAGGGAGCATTGATGAAATACAAGGACAAATTCAAGTTCATATGGAATCAGGATCAGTGTACCAACACAAATTTATATAACAGTGGAAAGCCAATTTTTTTGAAGCACCTCAAAAAGGTCTACGACGAATTTCCAGGTTTCACAAAAGAGAACGTGCTTCTCATTGATGACAACAGATACAAAGGGTACCTCAATGAGCCAAACACCATGATCATCCAAAACGACTAGAGCCCCGACATAGTAGATGGCAATTTCCTCATGAAAGATCTAAAGGTTTGGCTTCGGGGGTTCTTTGAAGGCGAGGAATGTGCAAAGTTATGTCGAAAGCAACAAAATGCTGAATATGTTTGACACTGAGAGTCAAATTTGTATTAATATGATGAAAAAACATAGAACTAAAGCCTAGAAATAGTATTATTGTGTATATGATGTAACCTCTCTTGACTTTTTAATATAAACAAAGTTTTACTTCAATTGTTCATTTCTTGGCTATTTCAATGTTCCTCAAGGTTTTCAATGATCTTCCATAAACTTACACCACCAAAGACGAGGGGATGCATGTTAAGCACATCATCCCAGAACACTTGCCACTTGAAGTGTTTAAAGGACAGCAGGAGCCTGTTGTGCTTGATCAAGATTCAATCAGAATATTGGAGAAAAGTAGGGATTGGTTCAGTGACAGGATAGTCCATTTCTTCATGAGGTTAGTAATTTAATATAAACAACTCAGATTTGAAGTCTTACATTTGTTTTTAAATCATCTTGTTTTACGGACCTTGGACTTTGGCGGTATATACACCAATTACGCATCAAGCATGACATGGAATGTAGGTTCCATTTCATGGATCCACTCATTTACACATTTGTCGAACGAGATTGCATCAAAGGACAAAGCTGTTGAACCCTCAACTTGCAATTTGAATGTATCATTATTCTGCCGACATGTTATCGGTGGATCGGCAAAGTATGTCATTGTAGGTCTTGGAGGTCACCCGGTTAAATGTCGGCCAGGTGTGTACCATTTTGTGACCTAATTTAAAATGTACAAAGGGCTCAGAGCTGTCATGAGTTTTGTTGAGGATGCAAACACAAAATTCCCAAGCACCATAAAGGCACTACCACAAGAGAATTACAAGTTCCCCACTCATTCCGATTCTTTGGGTCGTGGTGATCCTGCTATATGTGTCTTTGTAAAGAAAGTTGTGGCTGCAGTAATGCGAGACTTGGACATACTATCTCAATGCAAGGTGAGTTCGTAAATTTGAAGGTATTACTCATCCAATGTGAGGCCTGATATGCTTGTTGCAGGGTGTACCCAATGATGATTGATGTTGTAAAGCACAGTTGCTCTAGTAATGAAGCTGAGGTTGACAGATCAATAGATCTTTACTTGTAATCACATGTTTGTATTATTGTAACCAAAGAGGTTATTCTTGTAACCTATTCTTTCATTGACACTCTAATGTACATTGTTGTATACTATTGTATACAATAGACTTTTCTGGCTGACCAGAGCAACACTCTGGTGGAGTTCAAATCTCCAGAAGAAATTGATGTATTCAAAGATTCATGACAATGTGGTGATACATGTCGTGATAGATGTGGTGATGCAAATGGTGCATGTGGTGAATCATGTGGTGCATGTGGTGAATCATGTGGTGAATCATGGGTGGCATGTTGGAGCCTACGTGGCATGTTGGAGCCTAGGTGGCATGTTTGAGCCACCTTGGCATGTTGGAGCCTAGGTGGCATATTTGAGCCACCTTGGCATGCTTGAGCCTAGGTGGCACGTTGGAGCCAACTTGGCATGTTGGAGCTCACGTGGTATGCTTGAGCCTAGGTGGCATGTTGGAGCCCAGGGTGGCATGCTAGGTGGCATGTTGGAGCACGTGGCATGTTGGAGCCTAGGTGGCACGTTGGAGCCTAGGTGGCATGCTAGAGCTCACGAGGCATGTTGGAGCCTAGTTGGCATGTTGGAGCCTACGTGGCATGTTGAAGCCTTGGTGGCATGTTGGAGCCTAGGTGGTATATTTGAGCCACCTTGGCATGCTTGAGCCTAGGTGGCACGTTGGAGCCAACTTGGCATGTTGGAGCTCACGTGGTACGCTTGAGCCCAGGTGGCATGTTGGAGCCTAGGTGGCATGCTACGTGGCATGTTGGAGCGTAGGTGGCATGTTGGAGCCTAGGTGGCATATTGGAGCCTACGTGGCATGTTTGAGCCACCTTGGCATGTTGGAGCCTAGGTGACATGTGGTGAATCATGTGGTGAATACTGTGGTTATACTGTGGTGATGCAAATGGTACATGTCTATTGTGGGGAAAAGCCTTTCTATGATGCCATATTGAACAATGCAGTTAGGATGAGCATGTAAGTGGGTGGCTCGGCTCCCGAGGTGTGCAATCGTATGCATGCAAACGTCCCTTTCCTCTTCGCCTCATTCCCAAAATCGTATGCATGCCCTACGATTTTGCATCCCTTTTTATTCCCAAAATTACGCCTGCAGACTTCATTCCGCCCATTCCGTCCCCATCGTTTATTCCGCCATCTCCTTCACTCCTTCCCCATTTTAGGCCCATCTCCTTCACTTCCGCCATGGCCAAGTTCAAGACTACACCGCGGGGAATACTATCCCCGCCATGGTGCTCTCCCTCCGCCGCCCGACGGTCCGCTTCTTCCTCCAAAGAATCCGTGTCTTTCTCCGGAGGCCACCCGTTTCTGATCGGTGGTTCACTCCACCGTGAGGTGGAGAAGCTCATCATGGATCATCAGTCAGCTTCATTGCGGGTGGTCGAGTGGGTGCATGCAGTTACCTCGGCGAGGGCGACTCCTCGAAATGAAGATGTATGCCATGGAGGACGACCTCCATATAGAAGTCAAGATGGCTTTGAAGATCAAGCCTTGTTTTTGTAATCCCTGGTTTCAATTTTTTGGCAATAGTCCTTGTGACTATTCTTTGCAAAACTTTTAATTAAATACGAGAACTTGTTTTGCAATAGTCCTTGTGACTCCATTTTTTGTAAAGCTTTTTCATTAATGACGAACTCCTCTTCTCTCACAAATTGTTGTGACTATTTTTTTGCTTTAATCGTTCTCTCGAGTTTCCACTTTCTTTCGATTAATTTGAACTATTTAGTTAGTTGAACTTTTTGTCATTAATTATAAAATGCAAACAAGGAATTTGAAGGTGAGGAATCTATGATCGCACACTAACAAAATATGGTAACCAAAGAACAAATAGGAAAATATGAGATGGGTGGCTCGGGTTCAAAAAAAATAGAGTTCAAAAGAAACTGAAAAGAAAAAACACAAATTCCACAAGCAAAAGTTAGTGGCCTTGCAAGAATCTTTGCACAAAGCGAGCTTAATGAATTTTGGCCTCATATCAATTCAGGGACCTAATTTGGGATCCATATATTGTTGTCACCAAAATCAGTCAAGATACTATCAGGAATCTGAGAGCCATTCCATTTTCTGACCAGGTCAAAAAATGGTCAATGCCCCTGGCTGATTATGGTGAAAGCTGTGGTGAAAACTGTGTTGAAGCTGTGGTGATGCAAATGTTGTTTTTATATTTCAAAAGGAGAAAAATACATATGAAAATCTACCATACCCGGTAGAATAGTTCATACTTCTTATGAAATGAAGTATGCAGAAAAATCAGGGAAAACTATAACCCTGAGCTTCTAGTATTATCAAAATGCATTAGAGATATAATATGTAGCACTATAACAGGGGGTTAATTTTGTATTTTTGTACGCTTTTCACTAAGGTTTTGCTATGATTTTGTGGTGTATTTCAATTGATGTACTAATGCATACATCTAGAGTGCGCATACGCTTTCATTATTTTTTGTGGCACTTAGACAATGGTTTAACCCCTTGAAAAAAAAAATTGTAATATGGCATGCAAGGCTCGAAACTGTTACTTTAGGGTTCTCTAGAATGTAGCTTCCTCACCCTATAATTCGACGCCGTGCCCTCTTCGAATCGCCTCGCCGTTCTTCGATCTCATTAGAATTTTTGTGTTGCTCTCTTGCCCGCTTGAGGCGCTTATTGCGTGGTTTGGTTGTCTTCGAGCCGCTATCCGCCTCCATTTTGTCTTCGGCTATATCAAAGGAGTTATGAGCAGCTTGTTGCGGTGGTTGTTGGTCTCGAAAGCACTAGTCTTCAAGCATCTTGTTTCGCCTCTGGTTATCAACGGCCATCATAGGTTTTCCGTGAAAGATTATTTTCGGCTCGCTATTCCGTTCTGGCCCAAGGGCTTCACCATGTTTTATCCTTTAAGTTTTTCCTCTAGCAATGGTGGCTCCATAGTCGCTTTCAAGAATGGCGAACCATGGAGGGATTGGACGAAGCTGCGTAAGAAAGAATTAGGTTGCATAAGTTCTGAGATCGATTTTCATGGAGCTGGGAATTCTTCACTCGTCCTAAGACGGCATCTGCACTTATGGAACTGTAAGTCCTTTTTGTTATATTTCAGTATTTCATCGAAAGTTCTAGGTCTCCAAATTTGCTGAAAAGATGCATCACAAACAGATTCCGATGGCATTTCAATGTATATTTTCTCTATCTGGGCAAGACTACGAATTTGGCATCTATTTAAGGGCTAGTTAAATTGTATGAACAACAAGCTTTGGTTAAAAAGCTTCACAAGTGATTTTTCCTGCTTGTAGTGATGCTCTTATGCAGTGGCCTGAAGCTTCCAAATCGGCAGTGTAAGAAGGTACATGGTTTTTTCTCACAGCAATCATTCATCCTATCTTTTAAAAACTTAGTAACAGACCTGCACCCATGCATTGCATCATGCATTGGATTTCATTGGAGTTGAATTTTGCAGAGCTAGTGGGTAAGCACCATCTAAGTTACCCTTTTGAAAGCGTCTACCTGGAAGACCTCTATATGAGATTAGACAATGTGCATGCACCAATTTTCCTTAAGTCTTTTGAATGATCAATTCCATTTGGAAGATGCGTGACTGGTCTACTCGACAAATTGAAGTCCTTTGTATTCCGGTGGCTCAGAACAAATTGAAGCCTCCAATTGATTACAGGTTGGAGAAGCCATAAATTCGTCCGGTGTACTGAACTGGAGTGGTTTCAGATGACACATTTATTTATATGATAAAATTGCATTCACAAGAGATTGTTAGCTATTAACACATGCATATCATATTAGCAAGTCTACCTTGGCTCAATCCATATCATATGCGTGCAGGGAGCAGATAAGAGGCGCTGTAAATAAGAGGAGCTGCATAAATAGAAGCTTTCCTTCCTTTGTTGCTTGTTTCCTCGTTTTCTTTCTGTTTGTTCCAACATAGGAAATACTTTCTTCCGTTTCGTTTATTCTTTTATTAATATTCAGCTTGCCCCATACCTAGTTGGAATTATCTTTGCTCTAAAGTAAAAAATGTAGCCGCTTTTCCTTGCAATGTTGCCATAGCTATTTTGCAGGTTGTATAATCTGATTGTACATATTTGACCAACATTAGGCTTTTGTGCAGCTTTGCTTATATGTAGGTATTATATTATGCAAATGGCAAACATACTTACATGCATGCAAGTAGACAGTATTACACTGGGTATTTGAGATGGATCTTTATCTCCATAACGATTCTGGTTCTGCACAAATTTAACTCTCCAATTGTACTGTTGCACCTCATATAATTACATATATGCAACAAGTAGAAGGTGCTATGGCTATTTGAGATGGATCCTTATGTCCATAACGATTTTCATTCTGACATAAATGAAACTCTACGACGTACTACTATATGACATCAATGTCTATATCTATGTGGGTCCAATGTGTATGTGGGTCCAATTCTCACGTGGCTTAATTTTATGTACTAAAAATAATGGTTTTGCTTATACATCCTTTATAATAAAATCTCTTATATCGTACATAATTTGTACTTAAGTTATCATAGAGTTCATTTGTATCTAGAAGATTTACTTGTATGCACATCGATGTTTTTAGGCCCCGAAGGGGCCAAAATTTTTTTTATAACAATATAACCATTACATTTTACACTTTGAAATTAAAATCCCCCTTAAACCCCCTTTGGTTTGGGTGCATATTCACACGTGGGTGACGTGAGGGCAAATGAGAGCCCTAAAATTATGTTTTGCACGTATAAAATTAACACCATATAGTATATTACCTCAAATCTTATAGTATTTTGCAAATCTTGTTATACAGTATACCAAATCTTATACATCCATACCCCACAAATGAGGAACTTTGTGTACGGTGTAGATTAAGGAATAAGGGGTGAATATGCCTATCCAACAGCTCTCGATGCCCAGAGTCACCCCCCGTGTGAATATGCACCCAAACCAAAGGGGGTTTAAGGGGGATTTTAATTTCAAAGTGTAAAATGTAATGGTTATATTGTTATATTGTTAATGATGACATACAGTTACTGGGCCTCAATCAGATCCTGCATTGTGAGATCTGTAACTCTTCTTCTTCCAAGTATGTTCAAGATGAGATCAAGTTTTTCTGCTAAATAGTTGGTGAAATCCAGCAACACTAAAACATGAGCTTCTTTAGCCGCTCCCACTTATGATCTGATTCATAAAGTATTGTCTCGGGTTGTTGTGTCTCCATGCATCTGGCCAGTTGAGCACTTTTTAATGGTCTGAGCATGGATCATTTCCTGCTTTAGTTGGATGAACATATCCTCTTCCTCAAGCATGGAGAGGCGTGAACTCATCCTCGAATCATCATACCCCGGATCCCCCATTCCGGGCTGCACTCTGTTAAGTCTCCCCGACTACATCTCAGGTAAAACAACATCATTAGTAATATAGAAATCACATTCTACTACAAAGAAAGGCAATCGCCCTATCAACGCCTTTGGCTTCTAATTCTTTAAGCCCATCGGGAATTAACCTATGTTTTAAGCCTAGAATACCTCTGAATTCATGGGTCCTCCGCTCCTCTAATATCCTCCTCTGTTCTGGTTTATTTGCTCAAAGATAGGTCCTACTAGATGCATTGCATTTGAACCGGGGCGAAATTGTTTGTGCTCGTGTTCTCCTTCTATTTTCTTCCACCATAGCTGGATTGGGATAAGCCAATGTCTGCATGCAAAACTAGATTTAGGGTTTCCCTCCAATCTTTCCCCAGACAACCAGACTTTTGAATGATTGACCTTGCATTTGATGTGAAATTTGATGGTGGGTTTCATCATGTGTTTCTGTCCCCATTCTTTCATCCTTAATGTAATTTTTCTCGTGTGTCACTTTCACCTGTCGATTAAACAAAGGAAGATTGAAGAGTGAAGATTTATATTAAACATATAAAATGATTACATAAGGTTACATTTCAGATTACAAGTGAGGATTTGTATTAAACATTTCAGATTACATGAGAAACAAAACTTTTTATATACACTTGCTTTCATTCCCGTGGGTCTATCAAAAGAGATCCGGGTCCAGCTCCTCCTCGTCATCTTCTATGATCACCGGATCGGTGGCCCACGTCGACTTGCCGACCTATAAAATCCCATTACGGAGGGAAAGCAAAAAACCATAATGGTGCGGTACGTTACCAAGCGAATAGCAACTTCTCCATGTGCATCCCGCAGCCCTTGTGATGATAGAACATATCCCCCAGTGAAGGAATTGGTCCTCAGTAAACAACCTATCATAACAAAAGCGAGAACACCGTCTAGCGTAAAGGCTTGATAGCCATTAAGCGAGAAAAGGTCTCAACCTTTGCGGATCTGGTCAATAGTATGAGGAATCAGCCAAAGATTTGGTGTGTGTAAATTCGGGGCGGCAGAGTAAGTTGAGGAAGTGCAGGAGGTCCGGTTACAATTCATCCTCTGTTGAGAGTTTTGACATTTCGCGTGGTCATATTCTCATCCGTGAATAGAGAAATTTCGTTGTTCGAAAATGTCCATCCATTACGCATGGTTTGGCAACCGACGGACGCCTTTGGGTATTATGGGCTCTTCTTCTCTGGTCACATTGTCCCATTCCCGCCTCCATTGTTTTGGCATCCAAGAGGTGAAGTTGGCCATGTTTCTTGAAATAGCCTAGCTGTAAAACAGTAAAGCTATATTGCTTCCACCCAATCAGAATAGAAAACTCCTTCCCATGGACTCTGCTGGCTAAAAGCGTAAGCCGCTCCCAAATAACCAGAATAAACTGTAAACTCGGTCGGGAGCAAGAAGAATGGCATCTCGGGCCTTTTAAGGTTGCCCGAGGTCATTAATTTTAAGCCATCCCATAATGATTTTTGAACCGACTATCAATAAAAGGATGATGAGAGGAATTGATGGGACCGAGAGAATTTAAGGAAAAGGAAAGCATTTCAGTGGAAAAGCTGTTCAGAAGGATCTATCTATCTCGGGGGAAGAGACAAAAAGTGAAACACGTGGTGAAACATGTGGTGAAACACATGTGGTGAAACATGTGGTGAACCTGGCGCATGTTACAGTAGGGACATCAAAATACAATTACATATTACATCAAAAGCAAACATAGTACATTGAAACAAAGGGACATCAAAATACAATTGAGCATGGAATTGAGTTTCTTATATTATTCCTAAACAAGGCAAGACATAACAACATATATTCAAAATTTTTGAATCATTTCCTAACCTGTAAGAATGTGTTCAACTATTCTTCATCAGACATACTATCTTCATCAGATAAAACCTCGGGCAAGTTTTCTAGAATCTTTTCCTCATCTGCCTGGTCTAGCCTATAAAATGCGATTCGAGCACCTTTCTTGATCCTCTTTGCATGGGAACTCGAATAGCACAAATTTGAGTAGAGAATACAAGTGACTTTGGCTCGTTTGTCAACAACTCATACATCACCTTTGACTGAGGCTTCTTTCTATAGTAAATGCCCTCCACAACAGTTTCACCTCTCATAAACAAGTTTCCGTTCTGCTTGAAGTCATTTTCAACTTCAAATTTTGGCTTGGTGCATAGCAACATCCAAAATCAGAATCCTCCTCATTCCCTTTAGGTGCGGCAGAATCGCAAAAGCCGCTCCTTCTCTAAGTGCTTCGCAAAGTACATTTGCCAAGGTTGAGTATAGTGGCCTCGGTAGACTTGGGGTCTCTTCCACATCCGCGCCGAACATTGGAGGATGGTTCAAGCGACTACAAGGTTCCATTCATCTACATACAATTTGTTCTCACACATGTCCCATTTTCCATCAAACAATTGTTTGCAAAAACATGATAGCTTTAAATTATGTAGGCGTGTTGGATTTCTTATCTTGAATCCATGGACCTGAATAGATTTGCCTAGTTTCCGGAATTGTCTACACCCCAAACCTTTTTTCACATTGATATCCTCGGGTTTTATTTCCCGTAAGTATCTCGAACTTTTCTTCCATTTTCAAATCCACTCGGATGTACCACATTGAAATTGTTTCTCTGCAATTTTCACCACATCATGGGCATTATCTAGTTTTAATGTCGGGATGTTTAAGATGTAGACCTCGTCCATCTTTTCAATTCTCGTACCTTCCCATCATGTTCATCTTTTCCATGGTTTGATCCAAAGAAGTTCCACATCATGTTGACCTCTATATCACAAACGTACCTTCCAACAAAATAAAATGATCTGGTACTTTTGAATTGTGATGCAGCACCATCACGAAAATACATAGTGTTGTTTGGGGACATTGCCTTTACGCTTTAGGTACTTAAAATGTTTCATAAAACAATGTTGAACAAAAAGTGTCATGTTCCCTATCATCCCACACATAGTAGTGTGTTTCCTTCTCAATGGTGTCATGCACGTGGATCAACTTTGATAGGTTATTTGAACAAATATAGTTATCGGTTGTTGACCCAAATAAGCATGGACTCTGAACTTCATTCTGCTCCTTAAAAGTATAATTCTCTGCAAAGTCAACCATGGATAGGTAAGCATCTCGGGCAAGTTATCAAGGAGTTCTTTGTCTTGGCCCGCCACCCACATATATCTGAAGTTGTGTAAAGGAAATTTTGGAAGCTTCTCCAACACTTTGTTCACAGGTGGAAGACTTGCGCTTTCATTGTGTTGGTGAATTATACGGTTTTTCATAGTCTAGGTATTCCCACTTCACCATGCCACTATCACTAGATTGTTCATGTGGGCGTATATGGAACTTCTTAATCCCACACTCTTTACACTCACCCAGAATGCATTCCCTCTTATGGTAAGGTTGGAAGCTAGTAGTTTTCTCATATAAAATTCCCTGCCACGGACTTCTTGTGCTACTTATTTTGTATTCAGACATAAGATTCACCATATATATATGTCCCACCAGCAAAGTTGACAAGTGCAATTGCAGCCTTTTGGGTGCTTAGTTCTCATACTATTAAGCCATCTATTAGCATCTCAGATT
Source organism: Isoetes taiwanensis (assembly GCA_021234155.1). Taxonomy (NCBI): domain Eukaryota; kingdom Viridiplantae; phylum Streptophyta; class Lycopodiopsida; order Isoetales; family Isoetaceae; genus Isoetes; species Isoetes taiwanensis. The sequence continues at coordinate 12,838,649 of JAJEKV010000016.1, read as the reverse complement.
CTAACATGGTATATACAAAATAAAGCAACTATTGAAGTCCTTTTTAATTTTACAACAAACCATGGTTTCAAAATTTTTCAAACATCCTTGTTTGATCATAACACTAGGATGTTCCGTCCTTGAATTTCCGAACAATTGCAACCGCAAAGGAAGATAACAAAGGTGATCGGCATATTTATTGCACGCTACATTTTCTCCACCACACTAGGCACCACATAGCATATATTACGGACATTTATCTTACACTCGTTATTCACCACACTAGGCACCACAAAGTATATATTACATAATTCTATCAGTACACCATATTTTTCACCACACTAGGCACCACATAGCATATATTACAATTTATTTTACACCATATTTTTCACCACACTAGGCACCACATAGAATATATTACAAAGATTTATTTTAACCATGTTATTCACCACACTAGGCACCACATAGCATATATTACAAAGATTTATTTTACACCATGTTATTCACCACATTAGGCACCACAAAGCATATATTTAGGAGCATTTATTTTACACCATATTTTTCACCACACTAGGCACCACATAGCATATATTACAGCATGTATTTTACACCATGTTATTCACCACACTAGGCACCACAAAGCATATATTTACAAAGATTTATTTTACACCACGTGCCTCACCACACTAGGCAAAGACATATCATATATCACATTAATAGGGCACCACACACCACAAGCAATCACTAACCACACCAACCACATATCACAAGCAATCACTAACCACATACCACATACCACATTAACAATAAAAAATGTGGTGAAGATGAAGAAATGAAATAACCTCGTGGATTCTTCCAAATAGTGAGTGGCATGATCCTCTCTTACATTTCGCTCCAATCTTCTCAACTTAACATCCTTTGCATTTGGAGAGACCCTAATGCTTTCGGTCCAAAATTGCTTTTACAAGTTCTATGACGTAATCTGGGAATTGCATCGCTCTTCTAACTCTTTTTGTACAAAACCCATTTCCCCATTTGCAATCTATCTCTTCCCTCTTCAATTTTGCTTTTGGTAAGATTCCTAGGATGAACACCCAACAGTTTACCAAACCCCCGAGCACTCGGCGGATTAGCACTTTCGGTAATGCTTCGCTACCATATAGCAAGGCAACTACTCTTGGTCGCTAAACCTGCCATTGCTGTTAGACTTCTTCACAAGTTGAATGGAAGCCTGAGGTTGCCGACCACAATGCTCTTGGCTTGCAAATCTTTCGGCTCTTCACCACCGCACGCTGTCCATTGTGTCATCTTCCGTGAAATCTCGTAAAACCTCTTTCTTATCACCGTCGGCCAAGCCGTTAGTGGTGCTATGAAATGAAGATAATAATTTCAACACCATCGGACGCCTAGTAGAGGCCGCTTACAGTGGATCCTCCTCTGGCTGATGCAATTTTTGCTAATTCTTCTTTAGCTTCCCTTTTTCTTTTCCTTTGGCATCTTTTATGATCCCGCTCTTGTTCGGAGTTCTCTTTCTCACACATGTACTCCGGTTTGAGATTTTAGGCAGATTTGCTTCCAAATTAAATGATTCAAAGTATGAACTGGATTGATCCACAACCGGATTAAGCGCCATAGTCGTGTGCTTCAGGAAAGGCGCGGGTGGGTTTAGGAATCGGTTAGGTGGAAATTGGAATGGGACGGGTGGCGTAGGAAATTGGAATGGGACGGGTGGCGTGAGAATCGGGTCGTTGCAGTTCAAGAAATGATTGAATTCGGGCAGTTATGTACTAGGCGCCAAACAAACATTTAAAATCGCACCACAAATTTGATATCTCCCACCACATTTTTAGGGGGGACAAGGGGGACACCCAGGGTGTTCCACTACAACATGCTTTCACCCACTACCTAGCAACTTATGTATGATTCAAAGTTCGACAGATGTGGATTCTACTGTAGCTAGCACTGTGGTTGTTGAATCTATTAGTGCTTTTGGACACACACATCCCATTAAAAAAGCAGAATGCAGAAGTCAAGTCAAGCGGATGAGGGACTTAGTTAATTCAGACACAACCTTATATCTTGGTGGGCGAAGACATAAACAGAATGAATTAGCTATGAATGAAATTGTTCGTTCAATTATGGGCTCATCGGAGGGAGATAGTGTTGAAAAGATGGATACAGATCAAATAAACGAGTTATTGACAAGGTTGGAACCATTATGCAATCAGAGAAGGTATGATATTGATATTACGTAAGAAATTATATTAACAAGTTATTTGACATGAAGAATCTTGCGTGTCTAGATTGAAGAGATGGATTGATAATGCGAAGAGAAGAAATAGGCAATGTTCAGATGATATTTCAGGATTATTGGAGTTAAAGAAAAGAAGCAAATATGAATATTTCCATGGATCTAAATTCCCTTATCAGCTTCATGGTCCGCGAAATGAACGCTGTTACATTTTCAAAATGTCTACAACTGGTCCTGGATCAGGGGTTGATTTGGTTAACAGGATGAGACCAACTGGTGATCTTAGCAACAATTGGGTGCATTTAATTGATCATGTCAAAAGAATTCAAGGGTGGACAACCTTAGCTTGTCATGTGTATGATCATAAGTAAGCGGTTTGTGAAAATCAAAGGAAACAAGTTCATTATTAAGTTCTTAACATGCTTGTTTTACGTGCAGAATTAAATCCTTATTGACAATTGCAGTTTGTGACATGAAGACAGAAGACGCGGAGGCACAGAAAAAGTTTTGGAGGAAGCTTAATAAGGTCATGGTATCAAAAGGTTTTTCCAAAGCTGAGTTTTTTGGGTTCATGGCAGACGAGGCTCAACCAAATTGGATTGCAGTCAGGGAAGTTTTCTTCAATGGGGAGATTAGACCTGAAAAAGAGCATTTGTGTTACTTCCATTTTGAGCAATGCATGCATTGACATACAGAAAGACACTTGCTAAAGGAATATTGGGATGTCCATAAGGATCTGTGTAGAAAATGGCATCAATCGGCAACTGAGAAGGAAGCAGATAAAATATACCACTCAATAATGGATTGGTGGGTAGGCAAGACTTCAGATAACCATATTAAAGTTTTGAGTTCTTGGCTATCATGGTGGCATCATAGGGTTAGCAGATGGGGTAGGTTTATGGTCAATAAAACGTAATCCGGCACAATACATATTCCACAAACAAACTTATCAGAGGCTAAGCATGGGAGTTGGTTTAGCAGCATCAGGAAACAAGAACAATTTTTCCTTGTATGATGCCTCCCTCTTCGATCTCATAGAAGCTATTCAAAGTACCAAATACAAGTCATTTCTAGACTGTAACTACTTAGGGACTGGTCCAGGTGTGTCAGATCTTTTTAATAGATTGCAAAATTGTCAAAGCAGTGGTGCTAAGGCTAAGGAGGTAATCAATGTTATAAATTTGGAGGCTGAAATGGCAGGCTTTGAAGAGCATGATAGCGGCGCAGGAGGTAACTTGAAGACTATATACAAGAAGCAACGTTCCATAGACATAGTTGATCTCACAAACAGACGGGGACTCATCGTCCGCATAAACATGCAACTAATGTTAGTAGAGTGCGTAAGGATGATCCTCAGGTGAGGACTCTTTTTAATGATTCTTTGGAAGAGAAGTCAGTGCACAGGTCTCTTTGGGCCATTAGAAGAACCGATGCAGGCAGTAAGGTCCAGTGCCAAGGGAGGAAGTAAGAAAATGGAAAAAAATGTAACAATCTAATTAACGTGGGTATACAACCGACTGCTGCTCCTTGCTTTTATGGGTTAAGGGAATTCCGGGGACAACGGGTATCACAAATAGTGTGGTTTTGTCCCAGTACTGTTGAGTGTACATGGTTTCCGGATAAGTCTTTGGTGTGTCCCCCACAAAGACCACCATTATGACCCGTTGATAAAGATACTGATTTAACCAATGAAGAGATTGAGAAACTTGGAGCAGCGGGCTTCTTATTGGGTGGTAGATCCCATGCAATTATACCATAAATATCCAATATCTTCCTTATTTAACCTTTTTTCAAATACTATATGATTCGTATTTAACCTAAACATCAATACAAATATGATTCGAATTTAACCGATAATTTAATACCAAAATGCTACGTAACACTATGATGATAGTTGGGATCCCAGGAAAAAACACTCCAAACACTAGTGGAAAAAACCACGTAATCTAAATACTTCATTAGCTTTTCCAAATTGTTGCTAATATATCTTTGGAACAATCACACATCAATTATGAATAGACATGGTTTTGTAGCATGGTTTGCAGACATAAGCTAATTTTTTTCACAGATTGAAATAGCACTGCATCCCTTGCAGATTGCAGAGGAATTCAGCAAATAGAGTTGGATATGTCCTCATTGTCCACCATAAGTTGTCTAAGGAGCTGTCTATTACATGATTACAGTGTGCCTTTGGGTCCATTGCATTGACAAATTACGTACATTGAGTTTGAAAAATGTCAACTAGCTTCAATGTACTTGACACCTTTCATTATTGCCTTCTCTCTGCGTGGAGATGGTCTAAAGGAGCATATAATAAGTATTTATATTGTTTTGTCTCTATTATAGTTGCACTTTATTGTACCTAGGTGTAAGAATATTCTCTTAAAAAGAGCAGACTGTTTTGACGCTATGATTTGAACTAAGCAATATTAACTAAATTTCATATTCATTCTAATGTTTTCTACACCATTAACATCTTCTGGATAGTTCATTTGGCTTGCTCTTTTGGATAGCCCATTTGGCTTACACTTTGCACTTCCGTTAAGTACATAAGGCACCCGTATTTCAAATATTCAAGTATTGCATGCCGATATAGTTGGAGCATTCAAAATATTGGATGCAAGTACATTGGATCAACGGTTACAAAGATATTACTAATGGACATTGTGCATGGAAATCAAAGAGCTATATAAGATATATAAGAGCATGTGGAGTTGGTAAAGCCATCATTCTCAGGCTTTTATTTGGGTTTGTACAAATTGGTTTGAACTTCATCGTTACCGTGGTTGTTTATTGCATATTGAAAAATATGACTACAAGATCTTTAATGCAATATTTTGCAATCCTCAAAGGTAATCGTATCACTCCATGTACAATGTAATGGGACGTGACTATCCATATGTAATGAAGGAAAATTCATAGGAGTCATTATTCACTGTAGTGAAGCAAACAAAGATAGGAATTGCAACTACCTATTCGATTCATGTTTATATTTTTACAACTAACAAATTCTGTTTCCAACACAGCATTTAACATAGTCGCATAGACACACCATCATAATGATTAAAATTCTCATATATCATTATTACTTCGTTACACATGAATGCATAGATTTCCATGGCCAACAATCGTATCACCATAAACTCATTTTGGCAAAAGTATCATATAAACAAAGACAACATTAAATCAAATTCATAATTTCTTCCACAATGAATCCTTCTATAATCTTTATCAATGAATCTCAAAGCATTCCTTAATATTACCATTGCCCCCTCCAAGCCACACTAGCTATTCTAAACAACAAGGAAACAACCAACTTTTCAAATCGTTACTAAGCCTGGCAACGCTGTGCATCATAACTAGTATTTGTTGGTTTTAGAATAGAAGACTAATGTTCCACCTAAATTAAAACATGGCGACTTCCTATTGTGAAATTTTAGCTATTAATAACTGTCTCATATGTAGCTTAATTTATATCCCATAATGGACGACCTGTCAGTGCCGGGATGATAATATGTAGCATAATAACAGGGGGTTTTCTTTGTGTTTTTGTACGCTTTTCACAAAGGTTTTCTTAAGATTTCATGGCGTATTTGAATGGATGTACTAATGCGTACATCTAGAGTGCACCATTTCTTAGTCGTTGATTTAGCTTTTTTTTTTCAATGGTCCAACATCCAAGGGTTCACAACAAAAGCCCTCTTTTTATTTTAGGGGCTGAACATGCAAGCCTTGTGGATAGCATTTTAGGGCACGAAACAGGGCTTATAGGCTGTGAATATGTAGCCATTCAGTCTTTTGAAAGAAGCTTCGTGATGATCTTCTAGCCTTAGCCATTGCGATCACTATGTAGATTGCTTTGAGATCTAAGGTATTAACATTCAGTGACAATTGCAGAATTAGGGTTTCAAACAGGGCAGAGAACGTGCATGCATAATCAGAAATAGCTAGTGGATTTCTATGATAGCAAAGAAAGCTGGAGATCCTAATCGGTAGCAATGGACCTGAGAATTAGCAGCAATTTTACATTGAATAGATGCCTTTCTACACTTGATTTACCAAATCGACGATTCTGTCCGAAAATTGAACTAGGTATGTATTCAAGAGGACGCGCTTATGTGATTGCAAGAAGCTTTTTCAGAAGAGATGTTAGAAAGGATAAAAAACAGTACGCAAATCAAAGGCTTTCTGCTCTGCTTAACTTGGGAATAAAACTATTTTTTGTTACTCAGCATGGCAGGATTTCTATGTTAAAGACACTTCTTGATGGAAAACCAGTTTTACTGGATCAGACAGGTTCTGGACTATTAGGGGTTTATGGAGGCTCTAATAACAGTCTTATGCATGCTATTGGAGGAAGCAACAATGAAACGAAGGAAAGAAGGTTGAACAGATTTCAGGATATTCTAGTTTCCTATTTACTTGTTGCAACATTGGGACTAGTATTGGCCATTCTGATCCAGGTTAATCCAAAAACTCCTTATCCCAGTATATTTGAACCGGTGAGTTGCCTGGTATGGCTTGGTGTTCTTTTGGGTTCTATGGTTTTTTCTGCTTGGATGATAAGATCAACAATAGTGCATGTCAGGAATCTCTGAAAACCAGTTTCTTCCTCCTTTTCTAAGGATTTTATTGGCAATGCTGCATGCCCAAATAACGCCTTCAGATGCTTTAGAATTGATGGGGTGAATCTCAAAAGTCTTGCATTGGTTGGATTCGTGGTGTCTTTCATTTTTCTTCCTGCTTCTTGGAATCCATGCAGCAAGATCTGCAGCCAGTTGGGCATCGAATATCAAACAACAATACATGCTTACCACATGGTATCATTGTCTCTAGTCTATGTCTAAATGGTATGGATTGTTTTCTGTTTTTATCATGATTGACCATGAAGGACCATGTACATATATGTTTCAAATTACCTTTTGGAATACTTTGGATTCGATGCTGCACGTACTTGTAAATATAACATATAAATGTAAATATAACGAGATATATATGCTATTTGTTCATCTAATGGTATCGTTAGCATTCGCAATGGTTCACCATCCGCTATCATTCACCATGTGTTATGGTTAGGGCCCGAAGGGCCCAATTTTTTTTTTAATATAACAATCAACACACAACTACCATTAACATTATTAACGGCTACCAAATTAATCTGTAAGAAATAAGAAAGAAGTGGTGGGGGTTAGTCGAGGGAAGGACTAAGTGGGTAAACCATTACCTTAACCTGAGGCGAATCGTTAGTCACACAGACAATGGGAACACAAATGTTAGTCATGCATAGAACATCTTCTTATAACTTACTGTGATTCAGGGATGATCAATCCCTCACCCGGGTTCACACGTATATTGTTCCGGACACGACTATACGTCCACATACCAATCACCTGGTATGCATGTTGCTTTACCGCCCAGCCCTTCGGCAACGACAAAGGGGCGGGTTCTTTCATACAGATTCATTCTTTAATGTTTTATTATATTTGCAAACACAAACACAAAATAAAACTAGTAAGCTTTTCGACAAACTACTAAACAAAAGAAAAGATAACTCCAAACCAACAGAAACTCCAAAGATCCAAATGTAACAGATCTAGGTGGTTGAGGGATAAGTAAATAATTTTTACTCTTAATATCAGGTTAGGAATATTTAAAAGAATTGCAGTGGTTGGAAAACAAATTGAATACGGGTGTCTATACTAAGGTACGGTAGGTATCTGAGGAAAATAAAGGTAATATCTGAACTAAAATAGTGAAGCTATCATTATAGGAGATAAACTAGATAAGAATTTGTAAGAATAGAAAGATATTCTCTATTATTGAAAAGGGGAGGATATTGTTCTAATTTTAGAAAAGGCAGATAATATTAAAAAAAGGGGCAAACTTTAAAACATGATACCTCGGCGAGCGATTATTAGAATGGAGCGATCTTAAGCTTTCAGAAAAATCCTCGGAGTCTAGTTTCAGAATTGGGGTGGCACCTCTCATAACTCCTTACGGTTAGAGAGATATCACAGAAAAGGTGGACAGGGGTCAGATAAGACTGCACATGGAAGATCCTTTGGTGGGTAGCCGGAGTCGGATCTTTGGAGTTTCTGTTGGTTTGGAGTTATTTTTTTCTTTTGTTTAGTAGTTTGTCAAAAAGCTTGGTTTTATTTTGCATTTGTGTTTGCAAATATAATAAAACATTAAAGAATGAATCTGTATGAAAGAACCCGCCCCTTTGTCGTTGCCGAAGGGCTGGGCGGTAAAGCAACATGCATACCAGGTGATTGGTATGTGGACGTATAGTCGTGTCCGGAACAATATACGTGTGAACCCGGGTGAGGGATTGATCATCCCTGAATCACAGTAAGTTATAAGAAGATGTTCTATGCATGACTAACATTTGTGTTCCCATTGTCTGTGTGACTAACGATTCGCCTCAGGTTAAGGTAATGGTTTACCCACTTAGTCCTTCCCTCGACTAACCCCCACCACTTCTTTCTTATTTCTTACAGATTAATTTGGTAGCTTCGTGACTGTCGAGTAAGGGGAGCACGAGTGATAGTAGAGATGTTGTCATGCGTAGATTCCTACGTAGCTTGAGTTGTAACCTGAGTTTATAAGTTACAGATCCTTGTTACAAAATTTTTATAAAGAAAGATATTAACTATTTGAGTTCCATAATTCTCTCTTGTTTGATTTCAAATGTTAAACGCCCTAGTAGCGTTTCAGAAATATTCTATCATAGCAGCAATTGGGATACAAATAATGCATAATCATTTTAGGGAGTAGTTGCAGCATTGCATTACGATTGGATAGACAAATATTTAGACTTTTATCATAATTTCCTAGCGAAGGTGGAAGGTGGATGAGTATGAATATAACGAAATCCCATTTTATTGAATGAGTTGAGGGAGTAGGTATTTTTGATAGAGATGGTAAACAAGTGAAAGGGCAATAGAACCTTATAAATCTCATAGCATAGATGACTTTATAAGTTTCACCTCCAATAAAACCTTGAGCTGATGCACTTTGGAAAAGATCAGACAGGAAGCCAGACAAGAAATGATCCTACAGTCGCGTAGCATATGTTGTTTATTAGCCTCGCACTTAAATAATGAGTTGTCTAGAGCGGAAAGTAAAAAGGCTAGAGGAATAGTTTAAAGGTTTGAAAAATTTCTCATATGCCAAGGTCTGCCGTTATGCCTGTTGTAATCCAGACCATTGTTGTAATTATGGGACATGCATGTCGTTATGGGCTAATGAAATAATCTAATGCAATGGTATTATGATTATTAGGGGTCGCTGGTTCCCCTAGCCTAGGTGAATGGTGCACCTTAGTAGACCCTAGGCTAGAGTGCAATGGGATCCGTGCAAATAATAAGTGTGTTAACATTGCTTGTTGCATGGATCCAATGGTAATGGGCGTTAGAATGGCTAAATGCCATTGGGCCTTTTAATGGCTAAATAACCCTTAAAGTTATAACATTGTTATAAAGGTTTAAACGGCCATTGTGTAAAAAGGACATATGAATGGTTTAAAAACCATTGACCTTTTAAAGGGTGAGCACCCCTTAACGGGGGATGCCACCCTCACATTCTTTAATCCGGCACTGAGAGGCCTTGGCGCGCCGCCGGACCTGCGATCCCAGCAAACCCACCGACCGGGCGGTGGTCGCCACGCGGCCTTGCCACGGTGGGCGCCAGATTAGATTAAGGTAGCCGGATTTGATGGAAGGAGGGGCGGTCTGAATGGATAAAAAGGAGGCGTGCAGGGAACTTGGCGATTCTAGAAAAGAGGAAAAGGGTGGAGGACTGGGTTTGTAGAGCTGGGCAATCAACTGAATTGCCGGGAGGCCTGGTGTGGACTTGAGCACGCAATTCAATAATCGTGCTTGGTGTTCGGTGTCTCTCACCATGGTGGGAAACATTAAATTGATCGGGGTGACTATGCCAACCCGAAAATACCTGAACCTAAGTAATAAACTGATGCACATGCTCTCTGATCAAATACTGGGTAGTGTGACGACCATACGGATATTCGTACCATACGATCATTATACTCGTATGTACAAAAGATGGTCGTCACACGGATGCAAAGGGGTAGTTGCACAAGACAAGGTTTGAACTCGCAACCTTCCAGTTGCGAGTCACACACCCTTACCAAGTGCGCTACCAATATTTGTTAAAAACATTCCTTCACGTCTTCCTCATATGTGGGACTATCTCCAGAAGGTTCTAGAATGTTCTAGAACCTAAATGCATGCGCGACACTTGGCGCGATCTCATCCATTGGAGTGGCGCAATCCTGACTGTTGGTCTAGATATATAAGGAGGCACCTCCTTCTTGTCAAACCATTCCGGTTCAACGCCAGTCTTGAGCCTTCTAGGCATCTGTCTCCATTATTCACCTTGCCTTGAGCTATTGTATTCTTGATTCCCCGTTCATATATCGATTCTTTGCCGATCTTGGCGTATTTCTTCCGATTTTTCTTGCGTATTTTTCCACGTATTTTCCTTGTTTTTGTAGGTTCATGATGGGTTTGAACCGGAATCCTTACCGGTTCTTGTCCTTTCGATCCTAAACATTTTTTTCTCATAGTTGGTGATTTTATATCTATGGAGGAGGTTCCGACTTTATTACAACAGTCCGGCTTGTTCAAGTATGCCAAAGATTCGCGATTTGGACAATAAAGAGCTTAAGGAACGTGTTGCTTCACATGAATCGCTTCTAGCTTCGGGATTGAGGCTATCGAGCCTAAGATCACCGCCGGAGAAGTTTGGCTAAGATTCGGTCCAAGCTCCGCGGTTTTTGAATCAGATCAGGCTTGTGATTCCAGCTCCATCCTCATCGATATCCCGACTCCAAGAACAAGTGGGGCTGATTGGTTCTCTTCTCACGAGGCCAGCTCTAAGTTGGTTTGCTCCTTTATTGGAGAAAGGAGCCCCGAGTTGTAAGATTTTGCTGCTTTGCCAACTAATCAAGCATGTTTTGGAGACACCGATCGGCAACGACACGAAATAGCACAAAACTTTGCAACTTACTAAGAAGGCTCTCGCCAAACTTCAAAGATATGCATCGAATTTCCAAATTGCGATAATCTTGCCGGGATGATATTGCACTTCGAGATTGTTTTAGAAGGGGGTTACGAGAGGATGTTAAAGATATGTTGTTGTCTATGGAGGATCCCCAGAGTTTGGAAGAAGCCATCAGATTTGCAGGTTCGATGTGATAATCGGCTCTTCTAACGTGAGGGCAAGAGAGACGTGGTCGGTCTTTCCAATTACACAAGCGCCTATAGCTACGCCTTCCCGGCCTTATCTCAGAGAATCTAGCGTATCCGGACCGAGCATATCTGCATTGATCGGGCAGTTCGAGGACTTTATCTCGCCGAAGCGGGCGTCGGAGAGAGGCTAATCTTTGCCTCTACCGGTGGAGGAACCGCCCATATCGCCGGATGCCCCCGTGAAGTGCCTAAATCACCGAAAACTTCAGGGGCGGTCCAAGTAGTAGGAGTCTCTGTCGGTCGGTGGGCTTTTCTCGAACTCCTTCCACATTTCCTCGACATGTTTATTCCATCGGATAAGGTCAAAGGCATTCTTCATCCCTATATCATTGAAATCGGTTGGAGAATTGCAAGTGTTGGCGCAACTTGATTGTGGTGCAAATGCTTGTTTTATGGATACGCGCTTGCCGTAAGCATACCATCCCTAGAAGCAAGGTTGAGCATCCCCGCTTTTGTCGGGTGATTGATGGATCGGAGATCTCCTCCGGTGCGCCGCAGTATGTACCGCGCTTCTTCGTGTTTTGTTCGAGGGAGTTTCTTGTCGTATTTCCTTCAATCTCATTGCTAGCCCTCATGCGCCAATAGTCTTGGTCCGCCTGGCTCGAGGCTACATAACCATAAATTGATTGGTGTACTAGATCATTTCGATTGCCGGTTCTAGCTCTAGTTCGATTCATCTGCGTAGATCGGTCTCTACACCAACATCGACTTGATCCGTCGCGATGTCGTGGGCCCGACTGGCCCTCCTTCTTGTTCCATATTCTGATCCGCCTCTTTGCCTCTGCTCGGTTCATAGATTCTACGATCATGTTCTTGATGATGTCCCAGCTCCAGCTCTAGTTCCTGCTCTTGCTCCAGTTCCAGTTTCTGCTCCTGCTCCAGTTCTTGCTCCAGTCCCTGTTCCTGCTCCAGTTCTTGCTCCAGTCCTGTTCCTGCTCCAGTTCTTGATCCAGTTCCTGTTCCAGTTGCTCCTGCTCATGTTCATGTTCCTGCTCATGCTTTTGTGGAGGTTTCTTCATGCCCTCAGTTTCGTATCTCGAAGATTTCTCTTCGCGAGTTTGATAAATCTAGAAGGCAAGATCCAAGTTCAGTGTTTGCAATCCAGGTTCACCCATCGGCTAGCTCGGCATCAAGTCTCCGCTCCAATGCTCCGGATAAATATGGCGACTTCTCGATGTTTTTTTGAAAAAGTCAAGGCCAGCAAACTCCCGAGCATCGCCCATATGATTGTCCTATTGATTTGCAGCCGGGACCACGCCGCCATATGGTCCGATATATGGTCTATCTCCCCGAGTTGAAGGTTTTAAGGGATTATATCGAAGAGAATTTAGCCACCGGGTTTCATTCGACATTCTCGGCCCCCTGAGCGCCATCTTCTTCGCCAAAAGAAGGATGGTTCACGCTGGCTCGTCGCTTGATTATCGCGGGCTCAATAAAATCACGATTACCAAATTGGTATCCGCTTCTCTCGATCCCGTGAGTTGTTGGAACGACTCCAAGGTGCGCACTATTTTACGAAGATTGATCTTGGGTGCCTATAATCTTATTCGGATCCGGGAGGGTGATGAGTGGAAAACAGCCTTTCGTACTTCGGTATGGCCATTTTGAGTACACACAGCTATGCCGGTTTGGACTTACCAATGCCCGCAAGAAGATTCCAAAGATATGGCCAATGATGTTTTTCGAGAGTTCTTAGACACTTTTGTTATCATCTATTTGGATGATATCCTTATTTATTCTAAGACTCTCAAGAACATGAAAGACATGTTCGACCGTGTCCTTCAAAAGCTTCGTGAGCATGGATTATATGCCAAACTTGAGAAGTGCCGATTCGAATAGGATAATGTGGAGTTCCTTGGCTATCGCATCACACCACATGGAGTCTCTATGGATCCCGAAAAAAGGTCAAGATCTGTTTGGAGTGGCAAACACCTTCATCCGCTCGAGATGTTCAAGTTTTTCTTGGGTTTGCCAATTTCTATCGGCGTTTCATCCGGGATTATTCGGAGATTGCTCTTCCTTTGACACGTCTCACTGTCAAGGACGTGCCATTCGAATGGACTGTGGAAGCGCATGCTTTCACCACGGCGCCAGTTCTTGCTCATGCAGATCCTTTGCGCCCATATATTGTTGAAGCAGATGCTTCTGATTTTGCGCTTTGGTGGGATCCTCGTCACGGGAGGGGATGACCATGAATTGCATCCAATCGCCTATCATTCACGAAAGTTTCAGTCTGTTGGCGATAGTGGATTCTTTCGAGGAGTGGAGACGTTTCCTGGAGGGATCTCCTTATAAGGTCACAGTCTACACATATCACCGAAATCTTGAATATTTTCAGTCTGCTCGAGTGCTCAACCGCCGCCAGCCCCGGGTGGCATACTCAAGTATTATCCCGATTGATTTCGTGATCAAGTACCATCCCGGATCCCTCCAAGGAAAGCCCGATGCCTTGTCTCGACGCCCTACCTTGAGCCCAAACTAGGTGATCCTCGCATATGATCAGCAATCACGTTATTTTAGGGCCCCGACCGATTCCAAATTTTATGGCTCTCACTTTGTTCGAGAGGCCTCATGATACAGCCTTTTGTTGGAGTCCTGCTCGAGCATCTCCGCCCGATCCATTGGCTCAAGATGTATTCTCACACATTGGCGCCGCATCATCTTCTCGTGGATGGGATCGGAGACTATGATCGCTTTTGAGGTTCGAGATGGACTCCCCTCGCCCGTGATGGGCTTCTATATGTGCCGATGGTGCTTCTAGGCTTCGTGTTCTTCAGCTTGCCATGATTCACCTCCTCGGGCCGGCACTTTGGAGTAGCCAAGACTCTTGAACTTATTAGTCGAGAGTATTGGTGGCCGGTCTTCGCCGCTCTATCGCTTTTATTCGATCCCGTGACATCCGGCCGCCGAGAGCCAAGGTTCCAAGGCATCTTCCCTCATGGCTCGCCTGCCTTTTACCCGGCCCACCGGGTCCTTGGAAGAGTATTTCAAAGGATTTTATTGTCGAGCTTCTATCCTCCTGTGGCCATGGACGCCATCCTTGTTGTTGTTGACCGCTTTTCCAAGATGGCACATTTCATTCCTTGCGGCACTTCTATCTCTAGTGAAGCCACGCCGCTTCTCTTGCTTCCGAGAGGTGGTTCGACTCCATGGCTTACCGTGATAACATTGTCATGACCGCTGCCCTCAATTTGTGGCCGCTTTTGAAGCGCCTCTATTGCAACTCTTGCATGTGGAACGCTTAATTTGTCTTCCTGACATCATCCCGAGACCAATGAACAAGTGGAGCGCACTAATCAAACCCTTGAGCAAGATTTTTGCGATGCTTCATCAATTATCGCCAGGATGACTGGGTTGATTGGCGCATACCGCGAATTTTGCTTATAATAATTCGTCCCATGCCTCCACAGCCGAACTCCATTCTTTATTAATTTTGACATGCATCCCCGGTGGTCTTTCATTGCTCCCGGCTATGACTCGGTCAATCCCAAAGTCGAGGACAGCTCGAGAAGCTCCGCGATGCTCCGGATGATCTTCAGACCATCTTCTCCGTGCCCAAGCACGTTATCGTTATCATGCGGTCCAGCATCGCCGATGACGCTCCCTCATTTTGCAGTTGGTGATCTTGTCCGGCTCTTTTGCGTCGGATTTTGCCGGCTACACCGCCTTTTGTAACAAGCTTGACTACCGGCCGCTTTTTAGGTCCCTATCGGATCATTGACCGAAGTTGGTGATGCCGCTTTTAAATGAACTTCCGCCATCGGTTAAAACCCGGTGTTCCATGTGTCTTTGTTAGAACCCTATATGGCGAATCCATTTCGGATCGCTGCCCTCCTCCTCCACCACACCAATGAGATTCATGATCATGAGGAGTTCGAGGTTCGAGATTCCGACTCCAAGTTTCTCCTCACGACGATTGTATTACTTTGTTGATTGGGAAGGTTACCGCCAAGTGATAGAACCGGGAGCCTCGGCCGAAATCGACTAATGCGCATGACAAAATTGTAGAGTTTCACCAACGTTACCCGAACAAGCCAAGTTTGAGTACTCCGGCCCCAGCTTCGAGGACTCGTCGCCGTCGTAGGAGGGGGATGGTGTGACGACCATACGGATATTCGTATCATACGATCATTATACTCGTATGTACAAAAGATGGTCGTCACACGGATGCAAAAGGGTAGTTGCACAAGACAGGGTTTGAACTCGCAACCTTCCAGTTGCGAGTCACACACCCCCTGCCAAGTCGCTACCAATATTTGTTGAAGACATTCCTTCACGTCTTCCTCATATGTGGGACTATCTCCAGAAGGTTCTAGAATGTTCTAGAACCTAAATGCATGCGCGACACTTGGCGCGATCTCATCCATTGGAGTGGCGCAATCCTGACTGTTGGTCTAGATATATAAGGAGGTACCTCCTTCTTGTCAAACCATTCCGGTTCAACGCCAGTCTTGAGCCTTCTAGGCATCTGTCTCGTATTCCTGCTTGCCTTCGGGCTATTGTATTCTTGATTCCTGTTCATATATCAGATTCTTTGCCGATCTTGGCATATTTCTTCCGTATTTCTTGCGTATTTTCCACGTATTTTCCTTGTTTTTGAGTAGGTTCATGACAGGTAGCTGGTTAAGCTTCCCGGTTGTCACTCATAAATCCGGTAGATCTTTTATAAACCTGGTTATGCTTTTCTATTCATGAAGGTAAGCTTGGTGCTGACTAGGAAGGCTGCTGGTTAGCTTTTTGATAGCAGACCTGTGTTTACAGCCATAAGCCCTTCTGTGCCACAGAGATGAACAGACCCGTGTGTACTGGTGAGACAAATGCCTAACATTGGTATGGGATGATGTTAAGCGGGAATCAATAGTCTAGTGTCACAAGAGCCTAATTTAAGTATCATAGTGATACTCAGCTCTGAAAGAGTGGTGGAAGAGAATAATGAAGTGCGGAGGCGCTTCTTTAAGGGAGTTTTATGCAGGGCATGATATTAGATGAGAGTGGCTTATCTAAATAAGAACGAGGGGTTCTTGTGAGGTGAAGCTTGTCTCCAAGATGGGGAGGGTGGCTGCGGAACCAACTGTCCGAAAGTAGCCCCGCATCCTTATAATGCTTGCGTTTCTCCCCCATTGATCCACCAGGGGTTCTAGGGACGACTTCGCCTAGATATGGCGGGTGTGTCCGCCGCCAGATGCTATGGTGCGTGTGGTGGCTTCCATATGTGTGTTCTTGCAGTCCGTTAGTCGTTGCTTCATGTTGACAGTACCGGATAACTCTTATGCATGTTGCTAACACGTGGAAGCTTGTGCATGCTGTTTGATAGCTGGCGGAGCGTACGTGTGCATTTAGTTATCTTGTGGTTGTCATCTTGTTATCTCAGATAATGGCTTTTCCTCATGTATATAGCCCTCGTGGAAGGCAATACTTGTTCTATGTATTCGATGGTTTGATGTGAATACAAATCAAAATTTTGGTACTAAAATTTTTGTTCGTGAATAAAGGGTATCGAGCCTGTTGCGGCTTGGACCTTGAGCACGGGAGACTAGTGCAAAGCATTATCAGAAAGGGACAAAGCGACTCTATAGAGGAGGAACCCGATGTAATGAGGGCTGGGCCGCCGCTACAAGAAACCCGTAAGAACCCGGAGACCATGCATGAAGTGGGCGGGATTTGCCGGGATGCGCCAGGTGCCTCAAGGCAGTATTGATACCGATCGCCATGAGAACTGTATTGGAGACCCTTTGCCGCAACGGATGGCCTAGGGAAGTCTCATGGGAGAAGGGGAAGTCTCGCGCTTGTGGTGGTGGACTCGATGATACCGGGTGCTAGTGCCGCCGCGGAGCGGGGCCATCAAGAGTTTCGCTTGAGCAAGGAGGACATCCGCAGCCTCGAAGCACAAAGATCCCGGATTGGGATGGGAAAGGCACCACCGAGGAGGCTGGTGGCTTGATTGATGCTTGAGACCTTTTGAGGCTACCAATAAAGGTGATAAGGCGCTGTTGTTTATTGGCGCCAGACGCTGAAATCGGGACGCCTATAGTTGGTGGAATGGTCCTACCATGAAAAAGGAGGTGAATACCCGGTCCCGATTTCGTGAAATACTTTTATTGGGGAGTATGCATCTCAAAGATGATGCTCGTGGATGCTTTGAGAAGTTGGGGGTACCGTAAAGCGCATGTGTTCTCTCAAAGGGCTTATATCAATAAGGTACCGGGTTATATCCACAGAGTTGGAGACTTGACCGAGGCTCCCAGAGGGTTGATTTCTTTCTAGGTGGTCTATCCAAGTTTTGCTCTCAAGAAGGCATAATCGGGTTGAAGCCCGAGGATTTTGAGAGGGCAACCCATGTTGGCTCATCATTTGGGAAGAGGATGAGTCCTTCAAGAGGACGCCCCTAAGTTCTCAAAGAAGAAAACAGGTTTTTCAAGAAGAAAAAAGTCCGAAAAGTCCCGAGCAGCCTAAGTCTAAGTCCGCAGTGGAGAGTCTAAGAAGCCGGACTCTAAGTCCGGGGTCCCGTGAAGGGATTTTCTCGCTATAGGTGTGGTGGTGAGCTGGGCACATTATTAGTGAATGCTCTCACCACGTAAACAAGAAAAGCCGATAACAAGAAAGCAAACATGACCGAAAAGGTTGAAGAAGTATTGGAATCTAAGACGGTTTTACCATTGCCATGGAAGAGTCATATGCCGGATAAGCCCGCAAGCAAGGACATCATGGATATGTTTGTTTGATCGGTTATTAGATTCTTAAGCGAATCATGGGGGCAAACGTTGTTGTGTTATTGGATTGTGGGTCTTCCGACATGTTTATCTCTTCTAAGTTGGTGGAAGAATTGCACCTACCTTGTGTAAAGACCAATAAGTACAAGGTGGATGGGCCTTTTGTGAATGATTCTCAGGTGGAGGATCGTAAAGCTATTGGGGTACCCTTGTGTATTCAAGGATACCAGGAAAAGCTTGATTTTGATCTCTTGGATGTTGGCCGGTATGATATAGTGTTGGGATAACATGGTTGCAAAATGGGTTAAGCCTCATCGCAATAGATTGGAACACTCACCGGTGACGCCTAAGCATGATGGACCGGGAGATCTATCTCAGGGAGTCCTTTGACCCGAGCTTCCAAGATCGTGGTCGCCGCTTGTGTCAAGAAACCGTATGTAAATCTTCCAATCAATGTTTTCTTCTATTTATTGATGAATGTTATCCTGCTTTTGAGTGCTGTCATATGAGTGCTGATAGTGAGGTCATAAGGGATTCAAAAGAGTTGCAGGATCTGTTGAATGAATTTTAGGATGTGTTCCCTGAGGAACTGCCTGAAGGCCTTCCACCTAGTAGAGAGATTGAACATGAGATTTATTTAGAGCCTGGATCCAAACCTGTGTTTCGTAGCCCTTATAGATTGTCCATATTGGAACAAGAGGAGGTAAAGAAGCAGGTCCATGAGTTGTTAGCCAAAGGGTTTGTGAGACCTAGCAAATCCTCTTATGGTGCTCCTGTCATTCTAGTCAAGAAAAAGGACGGATCAATGCGGATGTGCATTGATTATCGTGCCCTGAATAAGATCACGATCAAGAATAGGTATCCTTTGCCTAGGATTGACGAGATTATGGATAGATTAATAGGAGCTAAATATTTTTCTAAGTTGGATTTGCGCAGTGGTTATCACGAGATAAGGGTGAAGGAGTCGGATGTACATAAGACGCCTTGATCACTTTTGGTCATTTTGAATTTTGGTGATGCCTTTTGACTAACGAATGCTCCTCGCCATTTTTCCGGAATGATGAATGAGGTTTTTTGCAGATGTTTTGATACTTTTGTTGAAGTATTTTTAGATGATATCCCGGTGTATAGCAAAACCCCGATGAGCATTTGAATCATTTTGCGCTCAGTACTAACTCGCCGACAAGATAAGTTGTATGCAAAAATGTCAAAGTGTGAATTTTGAAAGCACAGTGGAATATTTGGGCCACATTGTATTCTGGCCGCAAGCGTAGCCGTGGGATCCCAAGAAGACGGAGGCACCCGGGCTTGGCCTCGTGCTCAAGAATGTATCTGGGTTGCGTAGTTTCTTGGGATTGGCCAGCTATTATCGCAGATTTGTCTGGAAGTTTGCCAAGATTGCAGCTGCTTTAACTATGTTGTTGAAAACTAACGTCCAGTGGCAATGGACGGGGAAGCAGCAGCAGGCAATGGATATGCTAAAGAGGTTGCTAACCTCGGCGCCTATTCTGTTGATTCCAGACATGAGTAAACCTTATGAGGTTTACACGGATGCATGTGGTTATGCCATTGGTGTTGTTCTCATGCAGGATGGTAGAGTGGTGGCGTATGAAAGTCGCCAACTCAATGCTCCTGAGAAGAACTATTCCACATATGAGCAGGAGTTATTGGCAATGGTTCATGCACTCAAAGTCTGGAAACATTATCTCCGCAATAAATGTGAGTTTGTGGTCTATACGGATCATAAACCCTTGAAATTCCTGCAAAGCCAGGCCGAGGTAAGTCCAAGGCAAGCTAGATAGTTGGACTTTCTTTCTCAATTTCATTTTCATGTTGAGCATCTTCCCGGGAAAAAGAATCCTATTGCTGATGCTCTCTCTAGGGTTCGGGAAGTAAATATGATGGTTCAATGTGAAATTGCTTTGGTGTCACAGATCAAGCAAGCATATGACTTGGATGCCTATATTTTGAGTATGCAACATCTATCCAAGTTACCTGATGCTTGGGATATCCAGAATGGACTCGTATCATAAGGGACGATTTATGTTCCCTCGGCCAGGGACACTTTGAGAAAGCAATTATTGAGCGAATTTCATGATGCACCTTATGTTGGGCATGGAGGTGAATGGAAAACTTATGAATCGCTCAAGAGAATGTTTTATTGGCCTAGGAATATGTAAAAGTTTGTGAGACTTGTCAGCAGGTTAAAGCGGGTCGAGGCAAGACTCCGGGCTTTTGCAACCCCACCCGTGCGAGGAGAGGTAGAGTGAAATCTCTATGGATTTCATTGTAAAGTTGCCTCGTACTGTGCATCACTATACCCAGATACTTGTCATTGTGGATAGGTTGACGAAGTATGCACGCTTTATACCTCGACAAAGAATGTCGATGGCTTGGCGGTGGCCAAGGCTTATATGCAAAGATGTATTTCCTATTTTGGATTACTCAAAGCTATTGTAAGCGATCGAGATGTGAAATTCAATCGGGAATTTCCGGGCGTGAATTGTTCTCTCCAGATTAAAATGCACTCTTCGCCTCTCTAATGGAGATCATCCGAAACGGATGGGCAAACCGAAAGAGTGAATCGATTCTGGAGGATATGCCGAGATCTTATGTGGCCACCAAAGAATCCGTATGGGAGGACTATTTGCCAATTGTGGAGTTTGCTTACAATAATGGGTTCCAACAGAGCATCAAAACTAGCCTGCTTATGGCTATGTTTGGGAGAAATCCTGCAGGACCAGACGCTTGGTTTTGATGGGCTGAAAACCGATGCAAATTATAAGTATACTTGAAGGCATGGATGTGACACTTGGATTGTGTCAATTGCATATGAGATGCCCAGATCGGGCAAGGGCACGCGCCAATTTGTCAAGAGCCCCGATCAAGCCGCATGAAGGTCGATGGTGTACCTTCGGGTGGTCTTCCCTACAAATCAAAAAGAAAAGCAATATTGCCATTGCTTGCGTGAAAGAAACCAAAGCTCTCCCCAAGATACGTTGGTCCTTATAAGATTTTGAAGAAACATAGTGATGTTGCCTTCAAGTTGCAACTCCCAATCGAATGTGGACATTCATCCAGCCTTCCATGTGAGCCGCTTATGCACCAGCTCTAGGGAAAGTCGCTGATGTTGTGCCTTCACAGAACACATGGTGGAGTTGGATAGAATTCCTACCCCCGAAAGAATATTGAATTCTCGGATAGTGCGAATCCGCAAAAGAGACCGATGGAATTTCCGTGAAGTGGAAGCATAGACTGCCCTCGCAGGCGACGGGGAGAGTCGCCGCTTTCATGACTCAATATCCGGATGTTATGGCTCAATGGTCTGGAGCCGATTCTTGAGGACAAGAATCCTAGGGGGAGAGTAATGTTATGCCCAATTGTAATCCAGACCATTGTTGTAATTATGGGACATGCATGTCGTTATGCGCTAATGAAATAATCTAATGCAATGGTATTATGATTATTAGGGGTCGCTGGTTCCCCTAGCCTAGGTGAATGGTGCACCTTAGTAGACCCTAGGCTAGAGTGCAATGGGATCCGTGCAAATAATAAGTGTGTTATAACATTGCTTGTTGCATGGATCCAATGGTAATGGGCATTAGAATGGCTAAATGCCATTGGGCCTTTTAATGGCTAAATAACCCTTAAAGTTATAACATTGTTATAAAGGTTTAAACGACCATTGTGTAAAAAGGACATATGAATGGTTTAAAAACCATTGACCTTTTAAAGGGTGAGCACCCCTTAAATCGGGGATGCCACCCTGTTACTGTAAGGGCAGCCTGAGAGGCCTTGGCGGCAGGCCGGACCTGCGATCCCGCAAACCCACCTGACTGTTGGGTGGTCGCCACGTGGCCTTGCCACGGTGGCAGCAGATTAGATTAAGGTAGCTGGATTTGACAGAAGGAGGGGCGGTCTGTTACAGATAAAAAGGAGGCGGCAGAAGGGAACTTGGCGGATTCTAGAAAAGAGGAAAAGGGTGGAGTGACTGGGTTTGTAGAGCTGGGCAATCGACTGAATTGCTGGAAGGTCGGTGTGGACATCGGAACGACGATTCAATAATCAGGCTTGGTGTTCAGGTGGGTCTCCTGCCAATGGTGGGAAACATGAAATTGATCGGGGTGACTATGCCAACCCGAAAATACCTGAACCTAAGTAATAAACTGATGCACATGCTCTCTGATCAAATACTGGGGAGCTGGTTAAGCTTCACGGTTGTCACTCATAAATCCCGTAGATCTTTTATAAACCTGGTTATGCTTTTCTATTCATGAAGGTAAGCTTGGTGCTGACTAGGAAGGCTGCTGGTCAGCTTTTTTATAGCAGACCTGTGCTTACAGCCATAAGCCCTTCTGTGCCACGGAGATGAACAAACCCTTGTGTACTGGTGAGACAAACGCCTAACATTGGTATGGGATGATGTTAAGCGGGAATCAATAGTCTAGTGTCACAAGAGCCTAATTTAAGTATCATAGTGATACCCAGCTCTGCAAGAGTGGTTGCAGAGAATAATGAAGTGCGGAGGCGCTTCTTTAAGGGAGTTTTATGCAGGGCATGATATTAGATGAGCGTGGCTTATCTAAATAAGAACGAGGGGCTCTTGTGAGGTGAAGCCTGTCGCTGGTATGGGACAGTGGCCTGCGGAACCAACGGTCGAGTAGCCTGCGTCCTTATAATGCTTGCAATTTCTCCCTGACATTGGATCCACCAGCGCGGGGGTTCTAGATGAGGTACTGTCTAGATATGGCGGGGTGTGTCTGCTCAGCAGATGCTATGGTGCATGTGGTGGCTTCCATATGTGTGTTCTCGCAGTCCGTCAGTCGTCACTCTTATGCATGTTGCTAACACGTGGAAGCTTGTGCAGGCTGTTTGATAGCTGGCGGAGCATACGTGTGCATTTAGTTATCTTGTGGTTGTCATCTTGTTATCTGTATACGTGGCTTTCATGTATATAGCCTCGTGGAAGGCAGTACTTGTTCTATGTACTCTGATGGTTTGATTTGAATACAAATCGAAATTTTTGGTACTAAAATTTTGGTTCGTAACATCTGCAAAATGATTGCACCATATATACAAAAAACAATTAGGACTAAAGACATGTAAATTATTCAAATGAGGCAAACAAACAAATGTAGTATCAGCAACATGCACAGGTTAAGAGCTAATATAGCAAAAGAGCCCTATAAATATCCAGATCATTCAACTACATCTCAAAATTAAATTATAAGACCATCAAGAAATGGCTATGGTCAAATGTTCTTGTGGCTGAATTGTATGATCCTAGGCTAGGGTGAAGAACTGACATAGGCTAGGGTTTTGGCGCCGCCTTGGCCGGCAATATTCCCCCCTGTGTCTGCTTTGCGGTAATTCTTGGTGCGCTGGAAGCCCTCAGCAAAAAGGCTTTCCAACGGTTTTATCGGGTATTCCAAAGACAAGATACGATCCCGTGATCGATACCGCATCGCCTGCCACGCCGCATTAATGCCACCTCGACCGACGCGGTAATACCACATGTAATCGTTTTAGCCCCTAGGGGGGCAACTTGCAAGGTGTGTGCATTTATTAATGTGCACATTTAACCATGTGAACATTTATCTAGGTGCACATTTTCCCATGTGGACACTTTATGCCACTTAATAAAGGCAAGTGGGCCACACCAATTATCCCACATGCTAAAAGGGGTAATTGGGAACCCTAGCCCTAAACCCTTGTCTATTTAGGTAAGAGAAACCCTAATTTGCTATTTTCGCTCATGCCATTTTAGGGTTCTCGCTTGCTTGCTCCATGAGTCAAAACCGCCCCCCGCATCATTCGAAAGCGATTCTAGCTCATTAGTTTCCTTTCTAGCTTCATCTTCTAGCACCAAATAGATGGTCGAAGTTCACTCGCAGAGGAACGAGCCAAGGATCGTATTTAGTCAATTTAACAGCCTAAACTGCCTTTCCGGGCCATCGAATCAGGGTTTAGTTTATTAAATTGCCCATAGCAAACATCTAGATCCTTAGATACCAAGCTCTAACTAAAGAACCTAACTCTATACATATAGACTAGCACTACAAAATTAAAAGCCCTCGTTACGACGCCTATTATTTACGCCCGCACGCCGCTTAGACGCCGATGATCGACGCCAAAATCGCCGATAAACGACGCCTATTTCGACGCTCTGAGCCGCCGATAAACGACCTTTTTATGCGCCGCTATACGCTGCGAAACCGCTGGCGGTTTTAAAGCTGACGACTGACGTCGTTTCAACGACGCCATCGCGACACGTATCGCCACGCTGGGCTTCCGGCCAAAGATGGCGCCGGGCTGAAGGAAAGAGTCGACGGGCGTTTGATGGTTTGACGCCGTTAAACGACGCCACGCATAACGCGGCGCCCACGCTCGGGCGGCCAAATACGGCTGCTGCTGTCGCCGTTGTCGACGTGGCAAAATTTTAAACAACGCCGCTTAACGACGCTGTTTACGTAGTATTAAAAAAAAAAAAAATATATATTTTTTTTTTTTTTTTTTTTAAATTGAAAAAATAATAATAACACATTTATTATGAATGAAGTTAATACATTTAATTTAAAGCCTATAAAATGAATTTAACCAATAAAGAAATATAAGATTTTAACGCCATTAAATGATGTCGCTTTTAAATATATTAAAAAAATACAAAAATAAATGAAGCCCCAATTTTTTTAGCTAAATACATTAATCAATAAATTAAGCTAAATACATTAATCAATACATTAAGCATATTGAAAATTAAATGCTTACCCGGTACAGGGAGCAAAGTTGTTTTGCACAAACAACGATTTGCTAGGAGTGTACATGCAAAACAATAAATTCAATGATTAGTAAAATATTAGTATAAATAAACAACTTAAAGGAAAAAAAAAAAAATATGGAAAATCAATGGGGAGGGTGGTTTCAATGACGCCCCTTCTTGGATAACAATTTAACCTAAATAAAGCATTAGTATTTTATTAGCGTATTGAAAAAACTAAATCCTTACCCTCGAAGAGGTGCCAACTTGTTTTGGTAAGAACAACACATTTTGCTAGGAGTGTACATGCAAAACAAAAATTCAATGATTAGAAAGAAATAGTATAAAACAACTAATAAGGAAAAATTTTGAAAGAAGAAGGGTCTCGCTTTTTAACGACGCCTTCTTAGATGGGAAAAAATTAGAAGAAGAATGGAAGAATTCAAGAAGAAAAGGCTAAGAAGAAGAGGAGGAACCCGAAAATGGGGAGGAAGAATACCTAAGAAGATGGAGCGCAAGAGGAGGATTAAGAGTAAGAATTTGAATAAGAGGAGGAAGTAGTGGTATAAGAGGAGGAAGAATCAAGAAGAAGATGACAAAGGGAATGGAAGAATATGTATGGAAGAAGGATGCAAGAATGGAAGAAGAAGAATGAAGGTTGAAGGAAGAACAAACAACAAATACAAAAAAGCCCTAAATCTACCCAAAAACAAGTTTAGATTCAAAAACGAGTTGGTTGATCCGCGTACATACCTTATGAAGCTTGTCTTACACTTAGAATAGACCCCAAAGTAGATCCGCTACCGAAAATCGCCAAAAAATGCTCCTCCATAAGCTTTGCTTGCTCGAAAATAAGCGCGGATTGCCGCCTGCTGATGAAATCATAGTCGCCGCTTAACGACGCCGCGACGCCGTTAACGACGAAAAAACGCCGCTTGAACGACGCTTGTAACGACGTTTTTTTTTTTTTTTTTACGACGACCAAAAAAAAAAAATTTTTTTTTTTTTTTTTTTTTTGAATAGAATGCATGTACACTTGATACATGGGTTTATTTAACCGATAGGGTTTATTTGACTTGCTACACCCGTGCTAAAGTTATGAAATATACCACCATAAAAATGTTCAATGTTTTGTGGTACATCCGTTGAGCTATGAGGTATATAATACGATGATGATAACTAGTAATACCTTACCTGCTACGATAACTAATACCTTACCAACATGCAAAGATGTAGTTTATCTTAAAATTTTATTTTGTTAGATTTAAAAAGGTTAGGTTTCCACCAATAGTATATATATAGCTATATATGTTCGCTATATATATATATATATATATATATATATATATATATATATATATATATATTTTTTTTTTATATTTATTTTTTTTTTAATTTTGTCCCCTCGCTATGAGAACTTATACCCTACCAACATGAGAAGATGTAGTTTATCTCAACAAGCTAGTCGACTTAGGAAGCTAGCCGACAAAAATCAGAATTTAAGTCCGCACTATGCATTAATTACTAATTTATTTAATGTCTTGCTACCGCAAAAGCGGCCTTGACTTCTAACCGCCACAACGGGAGGAGTACAGTCCAAACTCCATTCCGCCGGCCCCGCTTTGCTTCGCTCTCAATCGCATGTGATTGGCCACGCCCCAAGCGCAAAAGACCAAAACTCGCACCCAAAACGCAAACCCCGCTAGAACCTCGCAACTCATAGGTTTACGCTTTCGAGGCTCTATGCTTGTCGATTTGACTAGGACCTTGCGCCGCGTCTTGACGTAGAGGGGGGTGTTGACGCCAGAGCACGGACCCTAAAACCACCCGGAAGCAGCTTTTGCCCCAAAAGTCCTCTCCCGGCTCCCCGGGCGACGGACGGCAACTTCCTCTCCGAACCGCCGGATCTGCTCTCGCCAATGGACTCGTGAACGCCAACATTGCCCTAGGGACCAAGTTTTGTGGCCGTAAGCCCACCCCTTCAAGAAGCGCCAAACTATCTCATGTGCAACGACTCGTAGTCAATTGGCCTAGGGAGGTGGTCACGAATACTACAAATGTAGGGCGTAGTTGTTTTTTCTTTGCAAAACCGACCGTAACTTGGTCCCTAGGGATAATTTTGGCATTCCTGACGATGTGGCGAAGTCGGATCGGCATTTCGAGCTCCGCAATGTCCGAACGACAAAACACTTTGGTTTCTACACCGCCGCCGCAGACGCTTCGCGGTTTGATATGTTCTCCTGACGGATGTTGGATTTTTTTTTTGACCTTCTCGACCAGGTTCCCGAACAAAGGATTCAACGGCCGGATACGGAACCGAGATCCGGAGTGTGGTCTTTAGCGCGCCCCCCCGAGCCGCCAGAAAGGCTGCCTCGAAGCTTTTTGGGGCTCGCCTCCCCGGGTTCTGACTCTCCCCTAATGAAGAGGCCTTTGCAAGGTCCCCGCCTTGTTTGACTTGGGCAAGTGTGCTTTCTACCTGCCCAACAACAAAGTCGCCCTGACCGCTCTAGTGCAAACTATTTGATCTAAACCATATCCAAAAATTTTTGAAAGTTGGCCTCAGATGTTGGCGGCGACTTAGGAAGCTAGCTGACAAAAAATCAGAATTTAAGTCCGCATTTATGCATTAATTACTTAATTTACTTAATGTCTTGCTACCGCAAAAGCGCCCTTGACTTCTAACCGCCACAACGGAGGAGTACAGTCCAAACTCCATTCCGCTGGGCCTCCTTGCTTCGCTTCAACTGCATGTGATCGGCCACGCCCCAAGTGCAAAAGACTAAAACTCGTTGACCCAAAAACGCAAACCCCGCTAGAACCTCGCAACTCATAGGGTTTACGCTTCCGAGGCTCTATCCTTGTCGATTTGACTAGGACCTTGCGCTGCGGTCTTGAGGTAGAGGGGGTGTTGACGCCGAGCACGGACCCTAAAACCACCCGGAAGCAGCTTTGCCCCAAAAAATTCCTCTCCCCGGCTCCCCGGGCGACGGACGGGCAACTTCCCTCCCGAACCGCGGATCCGCCTCCGCCAATGGACTCAGAACGTCGACATTGCCCTAGGGACCAAGTTTTGTGGCCGTAAGCCCACCCCCTCTCAAGAAGCGCCAAACTATCTCATGTGCAACACACTCAGAGTCAATTGGCCTAGGAGGTGGTCACCAATACCGCAATGTAGGGCGAAGTGTTTTTTTCTTTTGCAAAACCGACCGTAACTTGGTCCCTAGGGTAATTTTGGCATTCCTGACGATGTGGCGAAGTCGGATCGGCATTTCGAGCCTCCGCAATGTCCGAACGACAAAACACTTTGGTTTCTACACCGTCGCCCGCAGACGCTTCGCAGGGGTTGATATGTTCTCCTGACGGATGTTGGATTTTTTTGGACCTTTCTGACCAGGTTCCCCGGAACAAAGGATTCAACGGCCGGATACGGAACCGAGATCCCGGAGTGTGGTCTTTAGCGACACCCCCGGGCGAGCGCCGCCAGAAAGGCCGCCGAAGCTTTTTTTGGGGCTCGGCCTCCCGGGTTCTGACTCTCCCCTCTAATGAGGAGGCCTTGCAAGGTCCCGGCCTTGTTTGACTTGGGCAAGTGTGCTCACCGGCTGCCCAACAACAGCCGCCCGGACCGCTCTAGTGCAAACTATTTGATCTAAACCATATCCAAAATTTTTGAAAGTTGGCCTCAGATGTTGGCGATGACTTAGGAAGCTAGCCGACAAAAATCAGAATTTAAGTCCGTACTATGCATTAATTACGAATTTACTTAATGTCTTGCTATCGCAAAAGCTGCCCTTGACTTCTAACCGCCACAACGGGAGGAGTACAGTCCAAACTCCATTCCGCCGGGCCTTTGCTTCGCGCTTCAACCGCATGTGATCGGCCACGCCCCAAGTGCAAAAGACCAAAACTGCACCCAAAACGCAAACCCCGCTAGAACCCGCAACTCATAGGGTTTACGCTTTGAGGCTCTATCCTTGTCGATTTGACTAGGACCTTGCGCCGTCTTGAGGTAGAGGGGGGTGTTGACGCCAGGCACGGACCCTAAAACCACCCTAAGCAAATTTTGCCCCAAAATTCCTCTCCCGCGTTCCGGGCGACGGACGGGCAACTTCCCTCTCCCAACCGCGGATCTGCTCTCGCCAATGGACTCGTAACGCCGACATTGCCCTAGGGACCAAGTTTTGTGGCCGTAAGCCCACCCCTTCTCAAGAAGCGCCAAACTATCTCATGTGCAACACACTCGTAGTCAATTGGCCTAGGAGGTGGTCAATAATACCGCAATGTAGGGCGAAGTGTTTCTTTCTTTTGCAAAACCGACCGCGGTAACTTGGTCCCTAGGGTAATTTTGGCATTCCTGGACGATGTGGCGAAGTCGGATCGGCATTTCGAGCCTCCGCAATGTCCAAACGACAAAACACTTTGGTTTCTACATCGCCGCCCGCAGACGCTTCATGGGTTTGATATGTTCTCCCGGACGGATGTTGGATTTTTTTGACCTTCTCGACCAGGTTCCCCGGAACAAAGGATTCAACGGGCTTGACACGGAACCGAGATCCCGGAGTGTGGTCTTTAGCGACGCCTCTGCATGAGCGCCCGCCAGAAAGGTCGCCCTGAAGCTTTTTGGGGCGCCTCCCTGGGTTCTGGACTCTCCCAATGAGGAGGCCTTGCAAGGTCCTGGCCTTGTTTGACTTGGGCAAGTGTGCTAAAGGCTACTGCCCAACAACAGTCAGCCCTGACCGCTCTAGTGCAAACTATTTGATCTAAACCATATCCAAAATTTTTGAAAGTTGGCCTGTATGTTGGCGATGACTTAGGAAGCTAGCCGACAAAAAATCAGAATTTAAGTCCGCATTTATGCATTAATTACGAATTTACTTAATGTCTTGCTACCGCAAAAGCGGCCCTTTGACTTCTAACCGCCACAACGGAGGAGTACAGTCCAAACTCCATTCCGCCAGCCCTCTTGCTTCGCTTCAATCAACGCATGTGATCGGCCACGCCCCAAGTGCAAAAGACCAAAACTCGCACCCAAAACGCAAACCCCGCTAGAACCCGCAACTCATAGGGTTTACGCCGGAGGCTCTATCCTTGTCGATTTGACTAGGACCTTGCGCCGTGTCTTGAGGTAGAGGGGGTGTTGACGCCAGAGCACGGACCCTAAAACCACCCTGAAGCAGCCTTTGCCCCAAAATTCCCTCTCCGGCGGCCCCCGGGCGACGGACGGCAACTTCCCTCCCGAACCGTGATCCTGCCTCTCGCCAATGGACTCGTAACGCCGACATTGCCCTAGGGACCAAGTTTTGTGGCCGTAAGCCCACCCCCTTCTCGAAGAAGCGCCAAACTATCTCATGTGCAACACACTCGTCGTAGTCAATTGGCCTAGGAGGTGGTCGGTCAATACCGCAATGTAGGGCGAAGTGTTTTTTTTTGCAAAACCGACCGCGTAACTTGGTCCCTAGGGTAATTTTGGCATTCCGGACGATGTGGCGAAGTCGGATCGGCATTTCGAGCCTCCGCAATGTCCCAACGACAAAACACTTTGGTTTCTACACATGCCGCCTCGCAGACGCCATCGGTTTGATATGTTCTCCCGGACGGATGTTGGATTTTTTTGACCTTTCTGACCAGGTTCCCCGGAACAAAGGATTCAACGGCCGGATACGGAACCGAGATCCCGAGTGTGGTCTTTAGCGACGCCCCCGGCGGAGCGCCCGCCAGAAAGGCCGCCTCGAAGCTTTTTGGGGCTCACCTCCCGGGTTCTGGACTCTCCCTCTAATGAGGAGGCCTTGCAAGGTCCCCGCCTTTGTTTGACTTGGGCAAGTGTGCTAGCCGGCTGCCAACAACAAAGCCGCCTGACCGCTCTAGTGCAAACTATTTGATCTAAACCATATCCAAAATTTTTGAAAGTTGGCCTGATGTTGGCGATGACTTAGGAAGCTAGCCGACAAAAAAATCAGAATTTAAGTCCGCACTATGCATTAATTACGAATTTACTTAATGTCTTGCTACCGCAAAAGCGCCCTTGACTTCTAACCGCCACAACGGGAGGAGTACAGTCCCAAACTCCATTCCGCCAGCCCTCTTGCTTCAAGCTGCTCAATCTGCATGTGATCGGCCACGCCCCAAGTGCAAAAGACCAAAACTCGCACCCAAAACGCAAAACCCCTAGAACCCGGCAACTCATAGGGTTTACGCCGGAGGCTCTATCCTTGTCGATTTGACTAGGACCTTGCGCCGTGGTCTTGAGGTAGAGGGGGTGTTGACGCCGTGAGCACGGACCCTAAAACCACCCGGAAGCAGCCTTTGCCCCAAAATTCCTCTCCGGCGTCCCGGCGACTAGCGACGGACGGCAACTTCCCCTCCCGAACCGCGATCTGCGCTCTCGCCAATGGACTCGTAACGCCGACATTGCCCTAGGGACCAAGTTTTGTGGCCGGCCCACCCTTCGGCGAAGCGCCAAACCATCTCATGTGCAACACACCGTAGTCAATTGGCCTAGGAGGTGGTCACAATACCGCAAATGTAGGGCGAAGTGTTTTTTTCTTTGCAAAACCGACCGTAAACTTGGTCCCTAGGGTAATTTTGGCATTCCCGACGATGTGGCGAAGTCGATCGGCATTTCGAGCCTCCGCAATGTCCGAACGACAAAACACTTTGGTTTCTACAATCGCCGCCCGCAGACGCCAAGGTTTGATATGTTCTCCGGACGGATGTTGGATTTTTTTGACCTTCTCGACCAGTTCCCGAAAAAAAAGGATTCAACTGGCCGACACGGAACCGAGATCCCGAGTGTGGTCTTTAGCGCACGCCCCCCCATGAGCCGCCAGAAAAGGCTGCCTCGGAAGCTTTTTGGGGCTCGCCTCCCGGGTTCTGACTCTCCCCTCTAATGAGGAGGCCTTGCAAGGTCCCGGCCTTGTTTGACTTGGGCAAGTGTGCCACCACCTGCCCAACAACAGGCAGCCCGACCGCTCTAGTGCAAACTATTTGATCTAAACCTTATCCAAAATTTTTGAAAGTTGGCCTCAGTATGTTGGCGATGACTTAGGAAGCTAGATGACAAAAAAATCAGAATTTAAGTCCGTATTATGCATTAATTACGAATTTATTTAATGTCTTGCATCGCAAAAAGCGCCCTTGACTTCTAACCGCCACAACGGGAGGAGTACAGGTCCAAACTCCATTCCGCCAGTTCCACTTGCTTACACTCAACTGCATGTGATCGGCCACGCCCCAAGTGCAAAAGACCAAAACCCAGCACCCAAAAACGCAAACCCCGCTAGAACCCGGCAACTCATAGGGTTTACGCTTCTGAGGCTCTATCCTTGTCGATTTGACTAGGACCTTGCGCCGTCTTGAGGTAGAGGGGGTGTTGGACGCCAGGCACACGACCCTAAAAACCACCCGGAAGCAAATTTGCCCCAAAATTCCTCTCCCAAGGCCCCGGGCGACGGACGGGCAACTTCCCTCTCCAACCGGGTGATCCGCTCTCCGCCAATGGACTCATAACGCCGACATTGCCCTAGGGACCAAGTTTTGTGGCCGTAAGCCCACCCCCCTTCTCAAGAAGCGCCAAACTATCTCATGTGCAACACACCGTAGTCAATTGGCCTAGGAGGTGGTCACCTGAATACCGCAAATGTAGGGCGAAGTGTTTTTTTTTTTTGCAAAACCGACCGTAACTTGGTCCCTAGGGTAATTTTGGCATTCCGGACGATGTGGCGGTCGGATCGGCATTTCGAGCCTCCGCAATGTCCGAACGACAAAACACTTTGGTTTCTACAATGTCGCCGCAGACGCCAAGCGGTTTGATATGTTCTCCCGCACGGATGTTGGATTTTTTGGACCTTCTCGACCAGGTTCCCCGAACAAAGGATTCAACGGCCGGATACGGAACCGAGATCCCGGAGTGTGGTCTTTAGCGCACGCCCGCATGAGCCCGCCAAAAGGCTGCCTCGGGAAGCTTTTGGGGCTCGCCTCCTCGGGTTCTGACTCTCCCCTAATGAGGAGGCCTTGCAAGGTCCCCGGCCTTGTTTGACTTGGGCAAGTGTGCCACGCTGCCCAACAACAAAGCGTCGCCTGACCGCTCTAGTGCAAACTATTTGATCTAAACCATATCCAAAATTTTTGAAAGTTGGCCCAGATGTTGGCGATGACTTAGGAAGCTAGTTGACAAAAAATCAGAATTTAAGTCCTGCATTATGCATTAATTACTTAATTTACGAATGTCTTGCTACCGCAAAAGCGGCCCTTGACTTCTAACCGCCACAACGGGAGGAGTACAGGTCCAAACTCCATTCCGCAGTTCCCCTTGCTTCGCTGCTTCAATCTGCATGTGATCGGCCACGTCCCAAGTGCAAAAGACCAAAAACTTAAGCACCCAAAACGCAAAACCCGCTAGAACCTCGGCAACTCATAGGGTTTACGCTTTGAGGCTCTATCCTTTGTCGATTTGACTAGGACCTTGCGCCCATGTCTTGAGGTAGAGGGGGGTGTTGACGCCAGAGCACGGACCCTAAAACCACCCTAAGCAGCTTTTGCCCCAAAATTCCTCTCCGGCGGCTCCCCTCGACAACGGACGGGCAACTTCCCTCCCTCCTAACCGGGTGGATCCGCCTCTCCAATGGACTCGTAACGCCGACATTGCCCTAGGGACCAAGTTTTGTGGCCGTAAGCCCACCCTTCTCAAGAAGCGCCAAACTATCTCATGTGCAACACACTCAGAGTCAATTGGCCTAGGAGGTGGTCACCGAATACCGCAATGTAGGGCGAAGTGTTTCTTTCTTTTGCAAAACCGACCGTAACTTGGTCCCTAGGGTAATTTTGGCATTCCGGACGATGTATGAAGTCGGATCGGCATTTCGAGCCTCCGCAATGTCCGAACGACAAAACACTTTGGTTTCTACATCGCCGCCCGCAGACGCTTCGCGGTTTGATATGTTCTCCCCGACGGATGTTGGATTTTTTGACCTTCTGACCAGGTTCCCCGGAACAAAGGATTCAACGGCCGGATACGGAACCGAGATCCCGGAGTGTGGTCTTTAGCGACGCCCCTGGGGAGCGCCCAGAAAGGCCGCCTCGAAGCTTTTTTGGGCTCGCCTCCCGGGTTCGGACTCTCCTCTAATGAGGAGGCCTTGCAAGGTCCCGGCCTTGTTTGACTTGGGTAAGTGTGCTACTGGCTGCCCAACAACAAAGTCAGCCTTGACCGCTCTAGTGCAAACTATTTGATCTAAACCATATCCAAAATTTTTGAAAGTTGGCCTCAGATGTTGGCGATGACTTAGGAAGCTAGCCGACAAAAAATCAGAATTTAAGTCCGCATTTCATGCATTAATTACGAATTTACGAATGTCTTGCTACCGCAAAAGCTGCCCTTGACTTCTAACCGCCACAACGGGAGGAGTACAGTGTCCAAACTCCATTCCGCCGGGCCTGCTTGCTTCGCGGCTTCAACGCATGTGATCGGCCACGCCCCAAGTGCAAAAAGACCAAAACTCTAAGACCCAAAACGCAAACCCCGCTAGAACCCGGCAACTCATAGGGTTTACGCTTTCGAGGCTCTATCCTTGTCGACGGACTAGGACCTTGGCGCCGCGGTCTTGACGTAGAGGGGGTGTTGACGCCAGAGCACGGACCCTAAAACCACCCTAAGCAATTTTGCCCCAAAAAAGTCCTCTCCGGGCTGCCCCGACGGACGGCAACTTCCTCTCCGGAACCGTGATCCGCCTCTCGCCAATGGACTCGTAACGCCGACATTGCCCTAGGGACCAAGTTTTGTGGCCGTAAGCCCACCCCTTCGAAGAAGCGCCAAACTATCTCATGTGCAACACACTCGTGAGTCAATTGGCCTAGGAGGTGGTCACACACGCAATGTAGGGCGTAAGTGTTTCTTTCTTTTGCAAACCGACCGTAACTTGGTCCCTAGGGTAATTTTGGCATTCCGGACGATGTGGCGAAGTCGGATCGCCATTTTGGAGCTCTCCGCAATGTCCGAACGACAAAAACACTTTGGTTTATACATTGTCGCTCGCAGACGCCATGCTGTTTGATATGTTCTCCCGGGACGGATGTTGGATTTTTTGACCTTCTTGGACCAGGTTCCCCGAACAAAGGATTCAACCGGCCGGATACGGAACCGAGATCCCGAGTGTGGTCTTTAGCGCACACCCCCGCCGAGCGCCGCCAGAAAGGCTGCCTCGGGAAGCTTTTTTTGGGCTCGCCCCCCCGGGTTCTACTCTCCCTCTAATGAGGAGGCCTTGCAAGGTCCCGGCCTTGTTTGACTTGGGCAAGTGTGCTACCCGGCCGCCCAACAACAGTCGCCTGGACTGCTCTAGTGCAAACTATTTGATCTAAAACCTTATCCAAAATTTTTGAAAGTTGGCCCGTATGTTGGCAATGACTTAGGAAGCTAGCCGACAAAAAATCAGAATTTAAGTCCGCACTATGCATTAATTAGAATTTACGAATGTCTTTGCTACACGCAAAAGCTGGCCTTTGACTTAACCGCCACAACGGGAGGAGTACAGTGTCCAAACTCCATTCCGCCGGGCCTCTTTGCTTCATGCTCAATTGTGATCGGCCACGCCCCAAGTGCAAAAGACCAAAAAACCTGCACCCAAAACGCAAAACCCCGCTAGAACTCCCGCAACTCATGACGCTTCGGAGGCTCTATCCTTGTCGATGACTAGAACCTTGGCGCCGTCTTGAGGTAGAGGGGGGTGTCCACCCCTAAAAACCACCCGAAGCAGCTTGCCCCAAAATTCCTCTCCCTTGCTTCCCATGACGGACGCAACTTCCTCTCTCCCAACTGTGATTTGCCTCGCCAATGGACTCGCCACATTGCCCTAGGGACTGCCTTTTGTACAAAAGACCCCTTTCTCAAGAAAAACTATCTCATGTCAAATTACACAAAATTGGCCTAGGAGGTGGTCAATACCGCAATGTAGGGCGAAGTGTGTCGCTTTTTGTAAACCGACCGCGGTAACTTAGTCCATAGGGTATTTTTGGCATTCCAAACGATAAGCGACGCCAAGATAAATTTTTTTTTTTTTTTTTTTTTTCCCAAAAAAAAAAAAAAAAACGCTGCTTAAACGACGCTGTTTTTACTGGGCCTCGGCCGACATTAGCGCATGCCGGACGATGCCGGGCCACGCCGGCAAAACCGCCGCCACGCCGATATTCTAGCGCCGCTTAATGACGCCATGTCGACGCGGGTGCAGACACTTTATGCGCTGTACCGCATGTCACAGCGCCACGC
This sequence comes from Isoetes taiwanensis, assembly GCA_021234155.1. NCBI lineage: Eukaryota > Viridiplantae > Streptophyta > Lycopodiopsida > Isoetales > Isoetaceae > Isoetes > Isoetes taiwanensis. The sequence goes on along the minus strand of JAJEKV010000016.1, from coordinate 12,802,429 downwards.
CGACCGGGTCACGCCGATTTTTAGTCGCCGCTCAAATCCACGCCATGTCGACGCGGGCGTAACATGGTGGCGCGGCCACCGCATGTCGCCACGCACGCAGGATGTGCCACGCCAGTCCATGAGACGCCGCTCAACGACGCCCAAACACGCAGGTTTTGACACGCAGCCCCGCCTTTGGCAAGCATTCTCATGCCACGCAGGCCAATCCCACACGCCAGCCCCGAGAAACGTTACAAACGACGCCGAACGACGCTGTCGCCGCTGAATCCAATGGCGTCGCCGATATTCGGCCCACCCGGCCGTTTTTCGACGCCGCGACGCCGCTGGACGCCGACTAT